>CAUYRT010038808.1:0-173400 GCA_963574885.1 Lepilemur ruficaudatus
CTGGGCTTGTCCCTCTGAGCAGAGCTCACCTCTGGCTCCACATTCGGGTGCTGAGGCATTGCAGATACATCTCTTGTTCCCCTTTGCAGAGATTCTCATTCACATAGTCAAGTTGGGACCCTCCTTCGATAATATTTCCAGTGCCCCAAGTGATTCCAGTCTGTCTCCACCGTTGAGTGTCAGGGCTCAATTTCTTTTATTTCTATGGGCTGAGATCAGCCTGTGATCCATGCAGGGGTGCGGGGGGCTGTGCTCTGCATCAGGTTTGGTCAGGGCCATACCTGTGTCCTGGAGCGGAGCTTAGCCCAGCCCAGCTCCCCACTGCTGCAGTGTGTGTGGGCTTCCCCACAAGGGGAGCGAGTTCTGCACAAAGGGGTCAAAAACTCACTTGTTGGGCTTCCTGTAGGAGGTTTTTATCCTTGCATCCCTCCTGGTGCAGTGGGTAGCAAAGGACAGTCTCTCTGCGGGGTGAGGTCTTTGTTTGTGTGTGGGGTAGCACAGGAAGGGGGTGTGTGGTTTCTAAGCTCTAAACCTCCTATTTTTGACATTCAGGATTGACTTCTAAAGACTCATCATATGTGAGGAAGCAGCCCAGAAGAGGAGGAAGACGAAAGAAAAAGAGTCAGAATGGCTCTTAGTCAGGTAAAGTGATACTATTGGTGGATTGTTCTGTGTGTCCCTCCTTTCTGAAATGCTGGGCATTGGAGTTGCTAAAATTCTCTCTGACTCTGATGCGTCCTGCCTGATGTGTTTGCGTGCACTCAACCATGCCTTCCCTCAGTCCCTTTCATCTCCACTTAGATTGACCGTGGCCCAGTGACATTGCCTTGTGAGGAGGCTCCATTGGACATCGTCCTGGGAAGGGATTCACACCCAGACATGGATTGGAGATAGGCTTTGGTCCCCATGGTGTCAGTGCTGTTGGGCAGCAGGGACTGTTTAGGGTCCACATCTGGATGCACTGCCAGCTCTCTGTAGACTGGGATTAGAGGAGCTGCCTGTGGAAGTCACACATTAACGTGCTAAATTCTGGAAAAGGAGACCAATAAGGGGATATATTTCAAGCCTTATTTTTTATTCTTGACTCCAGGCTCTTAATGATTTGGAATGGAATGGAAAGTTGAAATAGAGACATCAGTGATAGAAGATGCTTTATTCCGTCATTTATTTTAAAATTAGGAAATCCATATAAATATCTAACTGCAGGATATTTTTTAAACCATTCTCAGCACTTCCCTCCATGGCAACTGGTGTTTCTGCAGAGATTCTTGTGCTGTATGTTTTTTAAGTAAAAATGGTTATGATTTTCCTCAGAAATCAGAGCCGAACTTCTTAGTCATTCCAGAGGATGGAGCCATATTCTCATTCTGCCTCTTGTTATTAAGTGTTAGGTTTCTTTCATTTTTAACTCCACATGGTGTACATAGTTGTTTTATAGCAAAACTGCAAGCAGTGATGCACTTAGGTGCTAAGATGTAAAGCATCCACTTTCATGTCCAACCTTCCAGCCTCCCTCATGTGTTAGTGGGGAATCACTGTTGTCAGTTCTGATGCAAGGATCGCCACAGCCTTTCTCTTTTTCTTTTTTTTTTTTTTTTTGACACAGAGTCTTACTCTGTTGCCTGGGCTAGAGTGCTATGACGTCAGCCTAGCTCACAGCAACCTCAAACTCCTGGGCTCAAGCAATCCTCCTGCCTCAGCCTCCCAAGTAGCTGGTACCACAGGCATGCGCCACCATGCCCAGCTAATTTTTTCTATATATATTTTTAGTTGGCTAATTAATTTCTTTCTGGTTTTTAGTAGAGACGCGGGTCTCGCTCTTGCTCAGGCTGGTTTCAAACTCCTGACCTTGAGAGATCCACCTGCCTCGGCCTCCCAGAGTGCTAGGATTACAGGCGTGAGCCACCGCGCTCAGCCCTAAGAACTTTTTTTATGAGGTAGTCGTACATGTGAAGAATTTGGAAGTGTTTTGCACATGGGAAGTGTTGAAAAATGTTAGTCATTGCTGTTGCTGTTAGCATCACAGTTGTTAGATTCTGGCTTCACTTTCTTTAAAGCCACTGTGGATTTTGTCATCTCTGAAGACACCACTTGTATTCCAGCTCATCTAGATATTAATTTTCTCTTGGTGTGTTAGACATGCTATCTAACATTTCTATGGAGATAACCCTGTGTTTACGTTTTATTTGTTTATTTCTTGTATTGTCCACAAAACTGAGAAATTCACACTGACTTAGGGGATATCATAATCTCTTATAGGAAAGTACAATAAAATGCATTTAGAGAGAGAAAACCTGCTCAAAAGTACCTTAACCTGGATTTATCAGAACATTGACTTCAAACAAGTTAATACTTCATTTCACTCCTCTCCTCATTTTGTGTGAAGATGATAACTCTGTCTATAATGTCTTGGTAAAATGTGTCTTTTCCATTTTAGGAACACTTGACATTCAGGGATGTGGCCATAAAATTCTCTGAGGAGGAGTGGGAATGCCTAGAACCTGCTCAGAGGGCTTTATACAGGGACGTGATGTTGGAGAACTACAGGAACCTGGTCTCCCTGGGTGAGGATAGCTTCCCCCCAGAAGTTGGGATCTGCCCTTGTGTGTCTTTGCATTTAATCTTGTGTGCCTCTTGGAAGCCCCTGCATTGCTTGGCTGAGATTGAAGCCTTGTTGACTCAGGAATGGAAAGCTCTGTAATGCAGCATCTGGACTTTAAGCGTCCCCCTTCTTCAGATGTTCTGCTGCATTCATGATATAGCAGTGGTGAGGTGATTCTAGAGCTGAAATGTGCATAAAACTTAGAGCAATCTTTTAACACACCCAATTCCGTATTTTCTACCTCTGTGCTTTTGATTCAGTTTTTGGAACAGAACAAGGTATCTGCATTTTGCAGTGTTCCCTTAGCTTTCAGGAGGAGGCAAGTAGTGGATGAATTGTGAAATATTTTCCTAGATTTCTTTGTAATGTCTTCTATTTTCACATAAAAATAGGGTTGGGATTCTGGAAAAGCCAGAGTACATTATATTCCTTTCATTTTATGAGCAGGATATTCTTTTCCTGGCCTGAATCTTACCTCCATGTTGGCAACAGGGGAAAAGCCCTGGTCTGTGGAGAGCGAAGTGAAAATAGCAAGGAAACCAAAGCAGTGGGAACATACCAAAGGTGTGATCACAGGTAAGTGTTCTGATGGACATAGTGGAAGCCGCACCATTAAATAGTGTTTTGGAATCTCTCACTGAGTGGGAGGGATAATGTGAGAAAACAAAAGTGTATATACTGTGAACTCTCAAAGGAAATTTTAAACATTCCCCACTTAACTCTATTTTTCAGGCATGTAAAAGTTTGTCCATTCACCCTCCAGTGATGTTGCAGCTCAGAGACAAATAGAAATTGCTTCTTAGGGACAACATTCTTGTCATGTGGCTTCTACGAACTCTCTGGTTCCTTTACTCTGAGAGGTTGGTGGGGGGGCTGTTTCACAAAGGGCTCCTCCCTTAGGTCTCTTCTGTACTTGATTTCATCTGATGCTCAGTTCACTTTCCATGTAGATCAGAGCAGAGGCCTCCATAGCCCTGACGCCTGGAGCTGTACACGTTCCATCCCATTTCATGCACCTATAAGACCCAGTCGGGGGATGGGACTCATTAGCTGCTCCTTATTTGCATCTGGAGCCCCAGAAACAGTATGGAGCTGTCTCAAGCCCTCTCTGCCTGTTGAGTTCCTCAGCCATTTCTTTCTTCTGTTTTTGCCACAGTTCATGGGTGTGTGGAACACAGGAGTTGGATCTTCTGAGATTGTTATTCAGCTGAACTGTGAAACCAATTGACAGGTCTCCTGTCTTTGATCTCTAGTCCTACGTGGGGAGTATATCTCATTCTTTCAGGCCCTTAGCTTAGAATCTGTGAGCAGCACAGAGTCCCCTTTTATGATCACTTAAAATCTGACCCCATATATTGTATATTTCCCTCTCTTCCACTGCTCTTTCTGTATTGATATAGAAAAACCTTGACTCTTCCTGATTTTGTATTCTCTGAAGTTTTCATGATTTTTGCCTCTGATAATTGCTGCTTCTTCTTCTTCTTCTTCTTTTTTTTTTTTTTTGGGACAGAATCTCATTCTGTTGCCTGGGCTAGAGTGCCGTGGCGTCAGCCTAGCTCACAGCAACCTCGAACGCCTGGGCTCAAACAATCCTCCTGACTCAGCCTCCCAAGTAGCTGGGACTACAGGCATGCACCACCGTGCCTGGCTAATTTTCTCTATGTATTTTTAGTTGTCCAGCTAACTGCTTTCTATTTTTTTTTTTTTTTTTTTTTTTAGTAGAGATGGGGTCTCGCTCTTGCTCAGCCTGATCTCGAACTCCTGAGCGATCCGCCCGCCTCGGCCTCCCAGAGTGATAATTGCTTTTGATATACACCTTCCTAGGACATGCTGTCTTTTTTTCCCCACTGTGATAAACCTAACTATAGGTTACATTCTAGTGGACTCTCCTATGGGATGGGTTTATGTGAAAACACAAAATTGACGAAGGAGAACACTTTGGATAATATGTTTGAATATGATCCTGTTAAATACAGAGATGCGCCTTGAAACCCTGAGCAAAATTGTCAGCATGTCCCAGGATAGTGAGATGGAAAGTATCAGGAGGGCCTGACTGAGAAGTGTTTTCCAGTTATTCTGGTTTTTGAGAAGCTTCACAAAAGTGTCTCTGAAGGTACTATGACAGTATTGATCACATGTATTAATTAATGATTATCTTTTCTGAGCCAGCAATCAATGGTATAGAAGTTCCTCCTAAGGAGAACATTGTTCAAGCTCACAGCCTTTGTCTGAGGCTCTTGACTAAACTGTTGTTCATGCCACATTTTTCATCCCCTGTATGTGTCATTATTCATTTTTAACAATAAAACATTTGTTCAATTTGTTGTAGTTTCAAAACTATAACAGATAACAGTTTTGATGCATTTTATTGAGGAAGCTTGTAAAGTTGAATCATGTCTCCATATTTTAATTCTGCTGTTACTTGTTTAAGCCAGAGCAGCTTTTATACATTTCCATGTATTATAAATGAACTTGTTTTTTATTTAATCATCAGTTTCATATTTTTAATGATAGTTTTAGTATTCTTTCATTTATACTTGTAGTGTGAGGACTATTGATTCAGGGAATGGCATTGATTTATATATATATATTGTTTGTTTGTTTTAAGACTGTCTGACTCTGTCACGTGGGCTAGAGTGCAGTGGTGTCATAACTCACTGCAACCTCAAGCTCCTGGGCTCAAGCAGTCCTCCTGCCTCAGCCTCCTGAGCATCTGGGACTATAGAGGTGCACCACCATGCCTGGCTAATTGTTCTGTTCTTAGTAGAGATGGTTCTCGTTCTTGCTCAGGCTGGTCTCGAACTCCTGAGCTCAAGCAGTCCTTGTGTCTCAGCATGGGAGAGTGCTAGTGGGCTGTTGTCTTTCTTCACTAATGTGACCAAGCAGAGACCTTGGCAAAAGCCTTCATGTAGCTTTGTTTCTCCAAACATATCTCTGCCTACTTAGCCAGAGGATCATCCTCCTGCCCCAGTGGTCTCCTACATTGCTGTATTCTTATGTGTACATAATTCAGGACTATACAAAAAAAATCCTTTTTGTTGAATATATGCTTGGGGATAGAATTCCCAGGACATTTAGAGTTGTCACATTTGCTTTCCTCCTGTGTTACCAGGCTATCTTCTTTTTTTTGAGACAGAGTCTCACTCTCTTCCCTGGGCTAGAGTGCCATGGCGTCAGCCTAGCTCACAGCAACCTCAAACTCCTGGGCTGAAGCAATCCTCCTGCCTCAGCCTCCCGAGTAGCTGGGACTACAGGCATGTGCCACCGTGCCCAGCTAATTTTCTCGCTATATATTTTTAGTTGGCCAATTAATTTCTTTCTATTTTTGGTAGAGACAAGGTCTCGCTCTTGCTCAGGCTGGTTTCGAACTCCTGACCTTGAGTGATCCATCCGCCTCAGCCTCCCAGAGTGCTAGGATTACAGGCGTGAGCCACCATGCCCAGCCAACCAGGCTATCTTCTTTATGGATCTCTTCCATTCTTGTCCCACACCATGGGTCAATATTATAATATATTGCTTGCTAAATTAGTTTCTCTTTCCTTCCAAGGTCAGAATTTGTACTATTCCAGCACAGTTATATTCCCACCAATTTGCATGCACAAAGTTTACTCCTACATGGCCTTAACTCCCTGCCCTCCACTCTGCCTTTCCTCTGTCCTGGTCATTCCTCACATAGTACCTTGATGTGGATGGAATATACTGTTAACTTCCTAGCATGTTGATTTTATTTTTCTGAACTCTCAATTTCCAAATGATCCCTCACTTCTGACGCTACTCTCACTGAATAAGGCAAGACTACTTATCCACTGGACAATTGTTCAGGAATGCTGCCTAAATCAAGCACAAGGAGTGATGACTCAGAACATTTTCCATGAGTATGGCTTAGTAACGCTATTAATGACACAGCTCAGCTCTTACGTCCCCGTTGAAGTATTTCTTTCTGTACTGCTTATATTTACTGAGACTAGTTGTTTTTTGTACTGCCTGGGTGGACAGTTGTGCTTAAGAGCATGTTGTCTGATCCTGCAGAGCCAGGATTAAGTCTTGTTTCTTTTATTTACTTTATGTGCAAAACTGGGGTTAAACATACAAACACTGTTGGCCTGCTGTCTTTATTTTAGAAATAATGTTAGTTTACCTCAAGGATTTAATTTTATTTATTTATTTTTCTTTGAGACTATTGAAAAATATCAAATGTTTTTAAAATAAATAAATGCTCTTAGATGGCTTAAAATATTACAAGTGTTATATTAATAGTAAAGATTGTAAACTTCTTTTGTTTAATAAGATTTATCAACCTTTGGTGATGTGTATGATGAGATGGTCCTATTCTTGTCTTAGTCAACTTGTCCCATCAGAAATACCATAGACTGAGAAACTTAAAACAGAGAAATTTCATTTATCTCAGATCTGGAAGTTGGCAAGTCCAAGGTCAAGCAAGGTGCCAGCTGACTTGGTTCCTGGTTTAGCCCACACGTCTCCTTGTGTCCTGACATGGTAGAAAGACTGAGAGGAAACAAGCTCTCTCATGTCTCTTTTTGTAAGAGCATTAATTCTATTCCTGAATAGTCTACTCTAATAACCTAATTACCTCTCTAAGGCCCCACATCCAGCAACATTCCACAGGACAGTAATACCTTTGCACAGAAATTTTGGCTGATATAAGCATTCAGGACATAAAGCCTGTAGTTTCTTTTTTTTTTTTTTTTTTAATTTTTCATTTTATTCCACAAAACAAATGTCAGTTAATGAATTTTCCAAGTACAAATGTTATTACATATATTTTATGGCTAATGAGCTACATAATTACAGGACACTACATGTATAGGGAATTGCCTTATTAACTGTTATATAATTGCAAGTGTGCAGTCACAATTGTGATTCCTCACTTTGTTACTCAATTCTTATTCTTTATAATGCTGTGTAGTTTCCTTACCTCATACATCGAAAGTCAGAGATTTTAACATGTATTACACTTCTTATATTGTGTGCTGGTTCTGAAATAGAAGAGATGACGTTCTTCTTAAGAGAGAATTCTTTAGAATTCTGTGGACAATAACTTTGTGTTAATGACCTTAATTATTTCTTGTGTTATAATAAATTACTACAGTGTTTAATTACTTTTTTGTTTGTTTAAGAGACTGGGTCTCCACTGGGCGTGGTGGCTCACGCCTGTAATCCTAGCACTCTGGGAGGCCAAGGCAGGAGGATCATTTGAGCTCAGAAGTTCGAGACCAGCCTCAGCAAGAGCGAGACACCGTCTCTACTGAAAAAATAGAAAGCAATTAGCTGGACAACTGAAAATATATAGAGAAAATTAGCTGGGCATGGTGGCGCATGCCTATAGTCCTAGCTACTCGGGAGGCTGAGGCAGAAGGATCACCTGAGCCCAAGAGTTTGAGGTTGCTGTGAGCTAGGCTCATGCCACGGCACTCTAGCCTGGGCAACAGAGAGAGAGACTGGGTCTCACTCTGATATGCAGGTTAGAGTGCAGTGATGCAATAATAGTTCATTGCAGCCTTGAACTCCTTGCCTCAAGGGATCTGTCTCAGATCCCCAATTACAGGCGTGAATCATTGTATCCATCTTAATTAGTTTTTATTATGATTCGCAGATGATGACTTTTCAGTATGTGTTATGAAATATAACTCAAATGCATCACTTGTTAATGTCACAAAATGTCTGTTTTGTGTCGGTATACTTAATTTTATGGTAGGTATTTAGAAAAATTTTGTATTGTTAACATTGTTTTATTTATCTTTTCTTATTTTATCAGTGCTATTATGTTTTATAATTCAGAATTACCATTTATTTAGGTAATGCATACATAAGTTTGCTGTGGATATTTTACCAATACAGTATAACATATAGTCCTTTAACATTTATTCATGCACAGTAAATATACTGTAACTATGTATAATGTATTTTTTCTCTTCATTTATGAGACAGTGATGTATTTTTTGCAATTTTTTTTCTGTATTCTATGGTTGTGGTAGAAAAATACTATTCATTTCAGGCTTGTATGTATTTGTGCAATATGAATATTTGGGGTTTTTTTTTTTTTTTGAGGCACTTTGTTGCCTGGGCTAGAGTGCTGTGGCATCAACCTAGCTCACAGCAACCTCAAACTCCTGGGCTCAGGCTATCCTTCTGCCTCAGCCTCCCCAGAGTAGCTGGGACTACAGGCATGCGCCACCATGCCTGGCTAATTTTTTCTATATATTTTTAGTTGGCCAATTAATTTCTTTCTATTTTTAGTAGATACGGGGTCTCACTCTTACTCAGGCTGGTTTCGAACCCCTGACCTTTAGCAGTCCTCCCATCTCGGCCTCCCAGTGTGCTAGGATTACAGGCGTGAGCCACCGCACCCAGCCGAATGTTTGGTCTTTATGTTCGATACTAGGCTTCCCTAGAATTAATTTGAATTACATGTAATGACACTTTTTTCTTTTCTTTTTTTTTTTTTTTGAGACAGAGTCTCACTCTGTTGCCCAGGCTAGAGTGCTGTGGGATCAGCCTAGCTCAGAGAAACCTCAAACTCCTGGGCTTAGGCGATCCTCCTTCCTCAGCCTCCTGAGTAGCTAGGACTACAGGCATGCGCCACCATGCCCAGCTAATTTTTTCTATATATTTTTAGTTTGCCAATTAATTTCTTTGTATATTTAGTAGAGATGGGGTCTCGCTCTTACTCAGGCTGGTTTTGAACTCCTGACCTTGAGCGATCCTCCCACCTCGGCCTCCCAGAGTGCTAGGATTACAGGTGTGAGCCACTGCGCTCGGCTGACACTTTCTTTATTAAATAATTCTATTCCATTTGTGTTCCTGAATGGTAAGATTATGGTTAGGAGGCTTAATATTAGTGCTGCTTTTTGTGTAATATTATACATTTCATATTAAACATGTATTTACCATCTCTAGTTAATAGGAAACCTATCGATCTTTATATCTTGTAGATATCTCTCCTAAATGTGTGGTCAAGGAATTACCCCCAACAGGGAAAAGTAGTAGAGAAGTATTTCACGCAGTGATGTTGGGAAGACAAGAAAGCCATCCCATTGGAGATTTTTGCTTCAGAGAAATTCAGAAAAATATCCATGACTTTGAATTTCAGTGGAGAGATGATGAAAAAAATTACAGTGCTGTGCCTATGGCAAAGAAAGGAAGTTTTACTGGTAGTAAAAAACAATGTCATAGAAGGGATGCTGGAAACAAGGCTATTAAAAATCAGCTTGGATCAAGCTTTCAGTCATATACACCTGAACTGCATGTATTTCAAGCTGAAGAGAAAATTTGTAATAAAATTGAGATGTCTGTCAACAGTGGTTCCTCAGGTTCAACATCCCAAAGGATTTCTTGTAGGCTAAAAACCCATATTTTTAATCAATATGGGAATGATTTCTTCTATTCTTCATTATTCACACAAAACCAGAAAGCACACCATAGAGGAAAGCCTTACCAATGTAACGAGTGTGGCAAATCCTTCAGTTATGGCTCACACTTCAGTATACATCAGACCATTCATTCTGGAGAGGAACAATATAAATGTGATGTATGTGGTAAGGTCTTTAATCATAAATCAAACTTTGCACGTCATCGTAGTGTTCATACTGGAGAAAAACCATATAAATGTAAGGAATGTGACAAAGTTTTCAGTCGTTACTCACACCTTAAAAGTCATTGGAAAATTCACACTGGAGAGAAACCTTACAAATGTAAGCAATGTGACAAAGTTTTCAGTCGTGATTCACACCTTTCACAACATTGGAGAACTCATACTGGAGAGAAACCTTACAAATGTAATGAGTGTGGGAAAGCCTTTAGTACACGGTCCACACTTACTAACCATCAGCTAATCCACAGTGGAGAGAAACCTTACAAATGTAATGAATGTGGCAAAGTCTTCAGTCAAGCAGCAAATCTTGCCAGTCATCGGAGAATTCATAATGCAGAGAATCCTTACAAGTGTAATGAATGTGGCAAGGTCTTTAGTCAGCCTGCAAATCTTGCAAGTCATCAGAGAATTCATACTGGAGAGAAACCGTACAAGTGTAATGAGTGTGGCAAAGTGTTTAGTCATCCCACAACCCTTGCAAATCACTGTAGAATTCATACTGGAGAGAAACCATATAAATGTAATGAATGTGGCAAAGTATTCAGTAGAACTGCAACCCTTGCAAATCATCGGAGAATTCATACTGGAGAGAAACCTTACAAATGTAACATATGTGGCAAGGTCTTCAGTCAAGCTTCACACCTTGGAAAACACTGTAGAATTCATACTGGAGAGAAACCATACAAATGTAACAAATGTGGCAAGGGCTTTACTCAAACTTCCCACCTCACGTTACATCACAGAATTCATACGGGAGAGAAACCTTACAAATGTAATGAGTGTGGCAAAGCCTTTAGCGTGCATTCAAACCTCACTAGACATCAGATAATCCATGTTGGAGAGACACCTTTGTATTGAGTGTGGTAAATTCTTCAGTCACAATTCACTCCTTGCACAACATCAGAGAATTCATTTTTAAGATACTCCTTACGAATGCAACGGGTATAGCAAAGTCTTCAACATGAGATCAAGCATAAATTGTTATTACAGCATCCATATTAAGAATGTATTTTATAACTAATGCATGTTGTGAACCATTTATACTGGTTTCACAATTCAGTAGACAACAAAGTATACATCTTTGATGAAACCATACAATTGTAATACACATTCTGAGGTTATTTCCTACATATGAAAACTGTAGACCATCACAGGATTTATGTGAGGAGTAATTCAGTGTCATGATTAATCTTTCAGATTGCATACTACAGAACAGTTACAAGTCAAAATATGTTACAATCTGAGATATATATATATCAAAGGTACCAGGAATTTTAGAAATGTCCAGTTTTCTTTGGGTTATATTTAGTTATTTGAGGTTTATTGAAAAGGGTACATTTTTGGTTATGACTTTCATCCTTAACTTGAAATGTGTTTATGTTGTACATTCTTACATGCCTTTGGTGGTGGTCTCTGGACAAGAAATTAAAGATGAATGGACTTCATTAGATGAGGATCATTTCCATCTAAGTTTCTTGAAGAAAGACTCTGCCCTTTATAATTAAATGTCTCAATTAGCTTTTGGGAGAGGCTGAAAATAATGTAAAACTATGATGTCATTCATCATGCTCATTGTTTTGAGGGTGCCTTTCTCATGACTGGATGGCACTGTGGGATAAAAGGAAAAAAATGCTTTACCAACTAACCCATAAATAGAGCAGGCCAAGACCTTAGGGCATGAAGACTTGATGGGAGGAGGTTTATAGGTTATTAGGGACTGATTGTGTGGTACAAATAATGCAGGGGAAATGATGGCCACCTGAGGAAATATGAATTTTATTTTTAAAATTGAAAAGAACACTTGTCAGAGTGGAGAGTTTAATCAAAAGTACCAGTATAGTACACCTCTTGAGTAGGATTCACATTTTTCTCCTTACATTACATTTTGCCATTGGTTGATTCAGAGTGTGCTATAGGTCTCATTTTAATTGATGGAATTTAATCTTTTTTACATAACTGTGAGTCACATTTTTACGAACATAATTTTATCCTGCCTTAGTAGCATACTTCATAACAAGCAATAACAATGCATCAGTAGGCTCTTAAGGCTGAAGGATCGGGCCAGGTGTGGTGGCTCACGCCTGTAATCCAGGCACTCTGGGAGGCCGAGGCGGGTGGATTGCTCAAGGTCAGGAGTTCGAAACCAGCCTGAGCAAGAGCAAGCCCCATCTCTACTGAAAAAAAATAGAAAGACATTAATAGGCAAACTGAAAATATATAGAAAAAATTAGCCGGGCATGGTGGCACATGCCTGTAGTCCCAGCTACTTCGGAGGCTGACTGAGGCAGAAGGATCGCTTGAGCCCAGAAGTTTGAGGTTGCTGTGAGCTAGGTTGACGCCATGGCACTCTTTAGCCGGGGCAACAGAATGAGACTCTGTCTCAAAAAAAAAAAAAAAAAAAAGGATCTAGAACAATTTTTTTCTTGGTATACTCAATCAGTATACAATTTTGGAAACATACTTTGTGTTTGAGTTCTCTCTGCACTCTGCCCTAGGTTACTTATGTGTATATAATGAAAACCTCCTAGCCCTGCAACTTGAGAATGTTATACTCTAAAACTTGCATTGCTATTGGTGAATATACCCTGTATTATAATTCTACATGCCTCTTTCTTCTGTAGCAAATAAGACCCATGGCATATATCATTTTTTACATGAAGCGAAAATAGGTATTTAGTAAAAATATGAAGTAAATTGTAGGGAATAAAAATGAAAATAACACGATCCTTTTTTTTTGTCCTTAGGGTGCTCATGGATATAATTTGAAAAGATTAATGTTCATGAGTTTTCTCTTAAAAATGAACATACTCAATGGGAATATTGTTTCATGTGGGTGAGTAAACTAGAAAGCTCATATGTTCACTCTTGTAACATTTTGGGTAAGTCACACTTGGGACTAGTCTACTAGAACTTGACTGAAGTCTGCCTAAAAGTTTGGTTTGAATATTGAGAATGAAGATGCAGTACACAGAAGTGTTATGAGAATGTTCTACATAATGAGGCTTTCTGGGGAAAGCATAGTAGGCTTCGAAGCTAGTCCAAAAATGGCTTGAGAGAACAGTAATAGGAGACTGGCTTAAGTTGTTATGGTTGTTACAGGGTGCTGTTGGGGTGGTGGTACCCACATGTGCTTTGAACTTGTAGCTGGTGCCATAGGAGGCAGTACTAAACCATTATTATCAGCTTGTCCAGATAGATGTAATAGGAAGAGGGTCTGTAGAATTGTAAAGGGCATTAGTAGTTAAACATGAGAAATGTAGACTGATTCTTCTCTGAAATACAGAATGTTTATTTTTGGAAACTCCTGCCTTTTTGGTTTCAAAGGTCCCCAGTTTTCTTTATGGGATTAACTGCAATCATTTTCCTGCTGCACACATAGGTCCCATTATGACCATATGGTTGTTGCAAATGTCTGTGAAATAATATTTAGTTAAGTTGCCTAAGACATTTTTATGCTACTTCAATGAAAATTAATGTGTGGAAATGTGTAAGTATGATTAAGCAACTATTCTAGAAGTGTATTTTCTCAAAGGCAAAGAAATGTCATTTTCAGTTTTTTGAAAAATATGTACTATGGTTCACGTTCAACAGTATTAAAATGAGTTTTTGTATGTGATTTTTACATATAATTTTTTTCCTTCCATGTATTCTAACCCAGCTTATTTGTCTAATACCTGTCTTTGCTGTATACATTGCTTCTCAACAAAAGCATTGGCATTCACCATCTGAGTCTTATTGATGGCATAGTTGCATGAACTCATGTTCCCCGTATAGTATTGTTTATGAAGGCCCTACACTTAAGGCTAGAACTAGTTCAGTCCTTGTTTTTGTCATCATGATGGGTCAGCCATGTAGTTAAAGGAATGTGTTGTTTCAAAGAAGCAGCCCACTAAGGTTTTGTTAGTTGTGGTTGTGACATTTTGCCACAGAGTAAGCTGAGTTAAAACAGGTACCTCCAGCTCCTTCCCATGTGCTGGGCACTAAATGTTCATTCTGTGAGCCAGATCTTGGGTTCTTTTGTACACTCCAGTATTAGGAATGCTGGTGTAGTTTACACTGTTAGAAAAGAGGGTCGCTATGGTATAGTATAAGAGTAGCACGTGGTAGTGTAGTGGCCTGAACCTCAAACCATTCCTACCACTCTAAAGGGGAAAAAAATGGAAAAAAAATGGTTGGGAACATTGAGATTGAGATTTCATAGGCACAGCCTAATGAGGTGGCTGCCTGGTCCAACTCCAGCCACACTACATTCTTTGTGTCTCAACATGCGCTGCAGTCCTACGTTTCTCTTGCTCTGGGGTGCAGAGTTTACTGTCCTTGCTGCCCTAGCAAGACCAGGGTACTACCCCACTAGCAGGCCATCTGAATGTTCTCTTTTCAGTTGCTTTGTTGGTTGGCTGTTCCACCATTCAGTCACTCCATTGGCACTCAGATTACAAGGTGAGAGGAAAGTCGTATCCTATTGGAGTGGACCCATTATAGTATTGCTTTGACAGAGAATCATATTCCATGGTCAGAGTGAAGTCTTATGTATCAAGAAACATAAGTTCCTCTCAAGGGTGACCATGATTGTCCCAGCATCCATATGAATGGCATATATCTGTCATGTCTAGGCAGCAAGCTGTTGCCATGTTCCTTGTCCCTGCATGGAATCCTTTAAGAGTCTAGTAAGTCACTTGCCATTCTGACCACATGGCTTGGCTATTGTCATTGACCCACAAGTTGTAAAAAGGTAGCAAGATATGATGCTAGAGGTGGCCTGCCTGGCCATTACTATTGCATGTAGTTCAGTCAGTTGAGTGTAATGTCATTGTCTAGTCTTAGTCAAAGGATGGTCATCCATTGGATGGAAGGAAGGCACAGTTCAGTGAACTCTGTTTTGTGGAGCCATCATTAAATTATGCCATACAGTTCGTAGGCATGTCTCTGAATCTTGGTCCCCAGAGAGCCACAGGAGGAGCCATAGAATCCCTTAAGGGTATGCTAGCCATTTGTTCAGAGAGTGTATGGTCCCTTCTATCCAAGCTGGGCCCAATTTTGAATGTACCAGTACCATTTGATAATTGAGCTCTTTTGAGCCTGTTCAATTTTTTTTTTTTTTTTTTTTAAGGGACAGGATCTCTCTCTTGTCTCTCAGGCTGGAGTGCAGTGGCGTAATCATATCTTACTGCCATTTCAATACCCGGCTCAACCTATCCTCCTGTCCCAGCCTGCTGAGTATCTTAGTGCTACAGGTAGGTGGTACCACACCCAGCTAATTATTTTTATTTTTATTTTTTATAGAACTGGGGTCTTGCTGTGTTGCCCAGGCTGCTCTTGAATTCTTGGCCTGAAGCAATTCCCCCACTTTGGCCTCCCAAAGTGCTGGGATTACAAGCATGATGCCTAGCCAGAGCCTGTTCAGTTTTATTGGTGGGGTTTGTGAGTGTCCAAGTGAGAATAGGCACTTCATGTAACAGCATCACATGGTGCTCCAATCATAAGATGCACAGTCCCCACCAGTGCTCAATAGTAAACAAGGAGTTGCCATTCAAAAGGTATATATGTGGAGCTGTCTCAGGTAACTTACATGTGAAAGATCTGAGAGGTTGGTGCAACCCAGTGGCATTTTTCTGTTGTCACAGCCCCTAATCAGTATGCATTGAGGTTACTGACACCTGTAATTCCATCAGGCTAGCAAGATCTAATGATTTTTAAGACAGTATCTGGCCCACAGCTTATGCAACAGTTTTCAGCTCCCACTGCTTCATAGGGCCCCTTTCAAAGTTGGAAGCTTTGCTGTTCGCCTCAATTAAGAGTTAAAAGCACACACAGGCAGGGTGCATGCTGTCTTCTGTGCCCAAAGAGGCCTACTAGATGTTGGGCCTCTTTTTTCATTGGTGAGTGTCATTAGGGCCAACTATTTTTGCCTAATTGTATCTGGGCGATTTCTTTGGCTTCCTGCCCAGGTGGTCTTGGCTTTCAGCCTAGGACCATCCATTGTTATTCCCCATGCCCTGAATATCTTTATCAGTAAGCAGTCTTGGCTATTACGTTGTGATAGGGTGGGTTGTAACATTTTTATCTGCAGCAAATCCTGAATTAAGAAAGTTGTCATTATCCAGGCACCACATGTACTCACCAGCCAATTGGTATTAGCTGATCAACACCTAAGTGGATACATAGGAACAACATTTATAGGGTGTCGGGCAGACGGGAGGGAGGAGGAGGGGATGGGTATATACACACATAATGAGTGTGATGTGCACCGTCTGGGGGATGGTCAGGCTTGAGGCTCTGACTGGAGGGGGGAGAGGGGAAAGGGCAATGTACGTAACCTTAACATTTGTACCCCCATAATAAAAAAAATAAATAAATAAAAATAAAAAAAAAAGCAACAACCAAATATTTTTCACTTTAGTGAGGCAGTACTTGAGCATATCTGCTTTCCTGTTTTTAATTAGAACACCTGGTATTTTCAGCATGGTTATGGAATTATTCTTTTCTAAATTAAAAAGCCTGCCCAGTTTTATACATAAACAATCTCTTCGAACCAAAATTTCCCTCTGGGAAGGTAACAATTAATTCCAAAGGAGAAAAACTCCGGGAGACTCGGAGAAGCAGCAGCATAAATATTGACACAGACAAACGGCGCGTGACTCGGCCGCCGCCTGAACGTCCTTCTCAAGGTGCGCAGGGAGGTGTCAGCCTGAGAAAACCAAACAAAGCAAAGTGCACCGAGAAGGCAGCTCTATGGGGCAAAAAACACAATTACTCACCATAGTAAAGGAGCTGTCACGAGGGTAGGGAGAAGAAAATTTTAAAACAGTAGAGCATTGAGAAATGTCCCCATCGTTAGAAAGAAATACAGACAATGAGAATGATTTGACAGTGGATGAGCGCGTGCGATTTTTTTTTTCTGAGATGGATTAAATAAGCATTCATTTTTAGGAAGAAGACGATAGAAAGTAATGCGTGCGATTCAACTTGTACAATGTTAGAGTGACTTTATGAAAAAGAATCCAACCATCCTAGACCTTTTAACTGGCAAACACCCGCAAACGCGCACACTTACTCATAGCGCCAGGGCTGGTCCTATCCCACTCGCAGGACTCACGGTGACCACTCATCCCGCAGGGACACGTCGCCCTGCTTGTCTTCTGAGCAGTCGTGTCGTCCCCCTGCTGGAGCCGGGGATGGAGAGGATTCGGCCGACCCAAGTTCGGCGAGACTCCTGACCCAGCCCGTACCCGCCGCCACGTTGCCTCCTCCGAACCACCGGAACGTTTTCACCTGCAGCTGTTCAGCGGGATTGGTCTCCAACAGCATTTCACTCACGACGCCGAGAAAAACGAGAAACACTGCAGTGTTAAAAACGCACAGCAGGCAACTCTGTTTAATGGCACCGGCAAATTCTGAATTAGAAGTTAACTGTGAACTGCTCTTTGCTGTTTTCACTGTAAGGAGTGCCAGGGATGTTTGACTATTGTCGACACCAATTTGCGCAGGGATGTTGTTTAAACGGGACTGAGCGCTTTTTCTTTCTTCCTTTTCAGTAGGATACCTTATTGTAAACTGGTCCATAAAATACCTCATTAATCCCTCCAACAATCCAAACTGCAATGGAGATTGTCACACACACACAAAAAAACTCTTTCTCAAATTGGCCATGATAAAACAATGCTATAGTCTGCCTGGTTTTTTTTTTTTTTTTACAATTTTTCATTACTGTGAGTGATTTTCCAAATGCTTTGTGTTCTGTTTTCTTAAATGTATTAGACGTAACCGTTGACCGGATCAGCCATTGGCTAAACTCCACTGTTAATATTCTAGGGTCTGGTTTAGGAGATGTTTTATGCCAAATACAAATGGTAAGAATACGTCGGTGGTGCGGAGACAGGAGGGTGACGCATTTCCTCCGTCAGAATGTACATTGCAAGATGAGAACGGAGACCACAGGCAGCGGCACCGGACACTCCCGGCCCGGAGACAGCGCTGGGCTCTGCCCGCACAAGGCCTGTGCCTTCTGGAAATTGCTGCCGGGGCAATGGTGGTGACGGCAGTGGTCATGCCCGCCACAGGGCATCGTGAGGAAGGAAGGGCATGTAGTAGGTGCTCAGTAAACTTTGCCAGGGCAGTGATGGGGAGCAGTGGAAAGAGGATGGGGGGCCCATTTAGTGCCAAAGGGCTGTATGGTCTGGAAGGATACGAGGCCGTCAGGATTTCAGAGATCGCTGTGCACTAAATCTTCATTCTCAAAAGGAAAAACAGCCAATGTTCCAGTGTTTAAATTTCACTGGAAGAGCTACTTGACAGGATGATTATACGACTTCTGGGTAGTACTTAGAAGTGATTATAGGATGCGCGTTCCGTGTTCTCAGAGAGCTAATGGGTTTCTTCTTACCGCCCGCTAGGTCCCACCCAGAAGTCTCCCGGCATATCCTGTAATTCCAAAGCAAATAAGACCACAAGAAGGACGAAATTGTGTCTTGCTTCCTAGTGGCACACGGTGGTCAGTCACCATCTCATGAGACAGCGCCTGAAACTCAACCCAGGCGGGGGTCTCTCCGTAAGCTCACGGGGAAACGCACGACTTTCCCCTCTTAATTGGAGTCACTTTGACTTTCAGCATCTTCCGCGAGTAGAATCTACCCAAAGGGAACAAGCTGTCGGCTGCGCTCCGTGAAGTAGGACTGAGAAAACTTCTCAGCTTGGCTGGAGCGGACCGTAGACTCTCTCGGGGTGCAAAGACCCCGTAGGTATCTAGCCCATCTCAACCGCCCCGCAACCGCCCAAAGATTTCCTGAAGATTTTCTTTTTTTATCTTCTTTCAGCCTGTCGTGGGGTCTGTGCAGATACCTACCTGAGCTCTGTAAAACATAACACAGCCAAAAAAAAAAAACCCCACAAAAAGTCGAACATTCAGTTAAACAAAATCGTACAAATTTTGAATATCTCAACTCTGACAGGCGGTCGGCGAGACCAGGGACACGGTGCCCTGACAGTCCGCGTCCACCTCATGGCGTCCTCGCCGGCCCTGCCGAGCGCGGCTTGCTGCCCACACGCTTGGCTTCCTGCATTCTGGCGTTTCCCCTGGGCTTTTCTATGCCACTATGTAAGTTCTTTGAAATTCTTCTATTTCCACATTCCAAAGCCCTAGGGACTGCACGCGGTGCTTCCTGACCCCTCACTGTTGGTTTGCCCTTCCATGATTTAAATCTTGGTGGTTTTAAACACCACATATCACATTGTTGGTCTGTTGTTGCTCTGGGATGTCTATTTTTTTTTGCATATTAATATTGCACTGGCCGTGAAATCAGAGCTGTCCCTGTAGACGACGGTACAGAGTCAGATGTGCTCCCGAAGAGCGATATCTAAATTAGACTTATCACGTATGGAAATGACAGGCAGTGGGAGAGTCGTGTGAGAAGTCACCCTCCAGAAAACCCAGCCCTTCCTAGAGCAACGCTGGTGCTTCTCCTGTCTCTGCCAATCCCTCTTCCTCCTCCATGAAACGCCTCTAACTTCCGCTATTCTCTCTCCTGTTATTTACGTTTTTCACATTGGGAAAGAACCTAGTGTGACTCTGTTGTTGCTAACATACCTTTGACTGGCTGGGTTGGTTTTTTTTTTTTTTGAACATAAAATAAAATGCAACCTTTGGAAGGCTATTCATCTGTCTTCAGAAAAGGTCATGGAAGAATGCCATAGAATTTTCTAATGATTCATCCATCAAAAAGAAACCCCAGCTCTTCATTGATTCTTCCTGAATTGTCAATTTCCAAAGAGCCTCAGGGATAAGCCTCCTTCTCTGGGAAGAAATCCTTGATAAGGAAAAAAGGTAAAGTGATGAATGGTTTTCCCTGTCTTTTCCTTTGGGAATGATAGTCAGCTTGGTCTTAGCCTCAGGCAAGAGCCATTCATGGACTACCTGCCTAGCTGGCATTTGTGATGATAATGATGATGTGGATTCGGCAATGGCGGTTTCAGCAAAAAAAAAAAAAAAAAAAAAAAAGTCGCTGCCTAAATGTTAGACCCCCGTAAATGACATATGTTAGACCCCCGTAAATGACATGCCTCAAAGAAAACCAGGGAAGCTCAGAAACAAACTGACTTAAAGTAGATTATCAGAAACGGTATCAAATGTTGGCAGCATAAAATATTTTTTTAAAGAAGCTAGAAATATTATAGCAAAATAAACCTCCCATCTGGGTCCGTGAGCCAATAAACTAAAATAATCCTCGTAAATATCCTAAAGGCAATCACATCTAGCGCTAAGAAGAATTACATTTAATGAGAAAAATGATTAAGAAACAAACTAAGAGGACCATTTTGTATAGACCATCCCCTGAGCATTCTGCAGCCCGTTGTTGAGCTGGAAAGCGTATCGATAAACACACCGTCCCCCCGGGCCCATGTTTATCCTCGCCGTAACATCACATCCAAGTGACGCTGAAAATATAACAGTTCATCTCATCAAAGTTTTACAGGACCCAGGAGCCGTCAGAAAAAAACGCAAACCCAGAGCCCCCGGGAAACTGTCCGTTTCTACACGCAGGTTTGACGGCCGGACAGCCATGTAGAAAGGTGACCGGACAAAGGGCGTGAGCTGATGCTGACGGACCGCGAGGGGACCAGTGTGGCCTGTCTGCTCAGACCCTCCCTGGCCTCCTCCGACCGTCACATCCCTTCCTCCAGGACTTGGTGGGCTTCTCGAATGAGGGTCTTCCGGGGAGAGGGCAGAGAGTGAGCTTTCTGGGTTTGGTGCCCTGCTTTGGGGGACGGGGTTCCAGTTTCTACATCCCCCCTTGCGGAGGAGGAATTCTGGTTTCTGTGACTCACTTCCTGGACAGAAAAAGAGGGACAGAGACAGGAGGAGGGAGAAGGGCAGAGAGACGTGGCTTCCGGGGTCCCACCTTCTCCTGTTCAGAGCTCCCAGCTTGCCAGAGCCCCGCGCCGTGGGATGTCGTTATTCTGAGCCCCGACAGTTCTGAGGGACTCTGCATGTGGGTTATGGGGTTTAATCCTCACAAACTCTGCCTGGAGTGTGACGTCATTATCCCATAGCAGACATGGAACCTGGGGCTCCAAGTGCTCAGGGACTCACCTGGTGTGAGGAGCCGCCAGGCCTCCCGCCGCAGCCGGAAGCCACAGGCTGCCCCAAGGGTCCTGACCGGAAACTTGGCTGCGGAAGGGGGCCCACCAGGGGCCAGGGAGCGGATGGGGGGAAAGGGACTCATGGGAAGAGGAAGCTGCAACTGCAAGGAGCACAGGGGAGGATTCTGAAGGTCGGACTTCCCCTGGGAGAAGACACAAGGCCAGCAGCAAGAGCCTGCCATGGCTCCCTGCGGGGAGCAAAGGTCCAGGAGGGTTTCGCCAAGAGAGCCAGGTTCATCCATGTTGAACCCCAGCAGGACGGGACACGCTGGCTTTACACCTGGCTGGATGCCTTACTGACGGCAAAGGGCCCTCATTACAGAGATCGTCCCGGAGTAGGTGGACAGAAAGGCGGGTAGCAGGGACATCGGTGGGTGGGTGGATGGATGGATGGGCAGGTAGGTAGGTAGTTAAGAGACGGATGCATAGGTAGGTAGATAGGTACATGGATGAGAGATAGCTAGACAGGTAGATGCGTTCCTGAACTCCTGAAGTCTGCAGTTACTCTGTGCGGGACACGAGGGGGAAGAAAGACACACGCTCTTCGTGCTCCAGTGACTTACGACTTAGACAAAGGAAAAAAACTTCTGTGAAATGACAGAGGGCGAGAGCAAGTGAGAATTTACTTGTTTACTTATTTTTTCATTTAACCTGTGCTTTGCACCCCGAAAATATTTTAAAGTAGTTCCGATAGATTTAATACAACAGACTGTTTTTGGGCGATGGCAATTCAAATCCTATTCATCGGTGCTAAATGAATTTTTGTTCCGATGGTTAAACTGGGTATATTAGGAGCTCTTGGTGTTCTTCCAAAGCTCTTCGTGTTTAAAATTACAGAGAGTATTAAAATGGATTAATCTAAACTGAGTGTCTGGGTGTCACGTGTCCCTCCCCAGGTGTGCATAATAATCACATAGGTGAGCGTCTCTGGGCTCGGCCACGTTGTCCGTGTGGTCCTGGAGGGAGGGAAGGGAGCGGATGTGGTTCCACCTTTAAGTCTTCACAGCTGCGTCTACACTGGTCAACTCACTTCAGGTGCATCCGGCACAGGAGCAAAGTCTGTAAACTGACAGCTCATTCGCCCAAAGCTCTAGACCTGCTTCTTCAACATGGATTCTGGCAAAAAAAAATAAAAAAATAAGATTTGACTAAATTCAGACTAAATAAACAAAGGAAAAGAAATATAATTATTTTTTAAGTTGTGAAGGCATCTTAAGTTTTTACTTATTTGCCGTTTTGCTGGACATGACACATGCATTCAGTTTATGTGAGGTCCACTCTGGGTTACAGGTTAGTTCTTGTTAAATACACCACTGACTGACTATTTTAATCATTTGAATAGAAGTTTCTACATTTTATTGGTACATGTCAAACCAAAATACCCGCACAATAGGATTCCTTCAGAGCCTCTGAGAGTGCATTATTAAAGTGGGTGTTGACACTAACTTTTCACATAAATCTACTCACGCTTAAGTTAGGCGATGGGACATATGGTTTGTGGAAATATTTGATGCATTTGCATAAGACATGCAAGTTTTTGGAAGAATGACCATTTTCATCAGGCTGACTAACTGAGATGAGAAGAGGGAGCTGGGACCATCTGTTTGGTTTCATCTTGATTTTATTTAGCACCTGCAAAAAAAATTAGGTTTGAGCCACTTCTGATCCAAGGAAATATGAAGGATCTGTCTAGAAATGCCTCCTGTGTCCTTCCTCAAGGGAAGGAAAGGTCGAATTAAAAACAAATTATGCACAGGTGCACACACACACACACACACAACCGTACTCCTCTTGAAATCTAAGCTGGGTCGTTCTGTAGTTTATTCATGACTCTGGGTCTTGATGTTAGCCCTGAGACGACAGTCAGTACATGTACCGGTATTTGATGACACCATAAAGGCAAAAAGAAAACAAGGGGAGGTTATCATGTGCAGGATGCTGGAGGACTCTGAGCTGAGAGAGGCAGTTGTTAATAGATAATTCGCCAGTTCATAAGCTGTTCACATGAATATACAATGTCCCCTACGCAGGTTGTAGCCCTACATAAGACTATTGACGGTGACATGGAAACAAAGTGATAAAATCCCACACTGTGTTGCAATGTGTAAACAATGCTAGAATACAGTCGGCCCTCAGTAATACCGATTGAACGAATTAAAAATATCCCTTCCTAGTTTTCTAAGCACTTGTAACGGACTAACGGATTTGACCTGGGATATATTTTCGTCGTCTATTGAGATTGCCCTGGGACTTTTGTCTTGCGGTTCTTGAGATAATTTGATAGATTTCCAAATGTTGAAATTTTCTTGCATTCTTGGCTAAATAGTCTTGGATGACTACAAGTTCCCCTTTCTCAGTTGGGCCCCTTGCATCCTCCCTCCTCCTCATCCTCCCTCCTCCCCCTCCCCCCTCCTTCCTCCATCTTGCTGAGGTCTAATTATTATGAATTATTCAAAAACTCTGCGTTTGGAGTTTTGCTTATCTTTCTCCCGTGGCGGTTGTCTGTGGTCACAGCCTCTGTTCCTGCTGTATTTCTCGACTGCACTGATTTCTGTTCTCAGTTCCCTTCCTTATTTTTGATTTTACTCTGATGCTCATTTTCTTTTCCCCCAGCTTTTGCAGTTGAGAATTCAGCTTACTTGGATTTCGTCCTCTTTGTGTTTATAGATAAACGTGTAACTTCCTAATTGAGTGTGGCTTTGGAGTCAAACTCAAAAAGGCAATCGGTTTTGGGAAATACTGTCCTGTCATCAATTAGATCAAAGTGGACTGGAGCATTATTTAGATCCCGTGGCTTCACTAACATTTGTCTAATTGTTATATCAGTTGCTAAAACAAGGATTTTTTAAATCTCCTACTGTGTTTGTGAAATTTCTCCCTGTTGTTTTTTTTTTCTTTTATGTACGTTGAGGTTTTGTTTCTAGGTGCACACAGATTTATTTTTGTTATAACTCCCTTTTGAAGTGACGTGTTTATCAGTTTAGTTTGAAATAGTCTTATCTTTGATAACAATTTCGACTGCATCAGAGTAAAATCAGAAATAAGCAAGGGAAATGAGAACAAGCCTGACAACGGGAGACACGCGCGTTTCTCTCGTCTCTTTTGGTCCTAGCTGAGTCACATTCAAGCCATGTTTTCTAGCTCTTCCGATTTCCTGACCTAGCGAATATTTTTATGCATTCGTTTAACAAATATTTGCAACATACCCACTATGTGTTTGGCGTGCCTTGACTGTTTAATGCGCCGGTGGTTATAGTGGACAGAGATCCCGGCGTCCCGGAGTTCGTACCGTAGCAGGGGAAGACACCCATAAATACACAATGTTACCAGCGCATGTCATGGCAGGGGAGGAGGTGGGAAGTGCTCTGGAAAAGCAAAAAAGTAGAGTCGGGGGAGAGGGGTGATTTTCAGGGGTGTGGTTGAGTTGTCTTCATGGAGCCAATGAGATTTGGAAGGAGGTACAGGAACAAACATCCCCCACGTGGATATCTCCGGGGGTGGGCGAGAGGACAGCCCTGTGTGCAGCCCCCAGCCCAGGTGCCCAGGGGTCCCACCGAGAGAAATGCCCCAGCACGCCTTGAAGCAAGGCGGCCGCCCGCCCTCCTCCCCCGGGCAGTGCGATTTCCCTGCCGCGGTGCCGGCATCGGCTCTGGCCTCAGTGTCCCCTTGGGGAGCTCCCCTCTGCAGCCCTCTCCCCACGCTCAGCCGCCTCCCAGGCCATGCTCAGCCCTTGAAATGCTCTTTAGTCGGTCAGCGAGTGTCAGCAGAGAGCTGGAGCTCATGCCTCCGGCTGGAACATGCTCAACTTTCAGAAAAGGCTGTTGAAGAAGTGAATGAGTGGATGGGTGAATAGATTACCATCTCTGTTTTCCTCCTTCAGGTCAACTAAGACTCGTTGCTCGCACCTTCAGTGGCATGCACGGTGCAGGTAAAAGTGTCCTCCTGTTCAGGAGTCCCGTCTACAATGCTCTTAATGTAGTGTTGTATTATTGCTCCCTTAAATAATAAAATAAATTTGACTTAAATGGTTGGAGCCAGCAGCCACACACAATGAGTCAGATATGTCTTGTGCTTAAACCCCTCCCTGAGAGCCCATTAAGCACTTTGGGATGCGCTTGCGGGCTGCCGGGATGGCTAATTAGTGAGTTACGGCCTCGGTGTCTGTGGTCTTTTAATGTTTTCTTGGGCCCAAAAGAGCCTTATGTAATATTAAAATGTATTTCCATACACAGTCAACTTTCTGTGGGTTCTCACATTAGATATTTTGGTCAAGAAATCGGTATCAAACACCTTGATAGATCAAAAAAAAAAAAATACTTGCATGTAAGTAAGCGATTGTATAGCCCTTGCATACTACGGTTGGGGTGTGTGTGTACATACTAACAATTCTGAACAAACCAGAAAAGTTGAAAGGCCATAGCATTACAAAGGCTCTTCCTGGTTAAAAATTGCCCCGTAGAACCTGCTGTGCGTTGCAAACTTAGTAGCTCGATTTACCGAGCTTGGTAGGATGGGACACTTCACCACATACACATTGACTTGGGGAAGATTGAGTGATGATTTTAAGTACTCCACGGTAAGCCCAGGTCCTCAAGAGTCTGTCTACTCGGTGCTAATTACTCAGATGACAGAAACCTGTCTCCACTTTTGTACCAAGTACCCCCACAACTGGATTTGCACCTGTCAGCATGAGTGCAGATTTAATCAAAGATTAGGCCTATTCGACAGAAATGAAATTTGGACTTTTTATTTTAAAAAAAGAAAAGAAAAACTTTGAAAGGAAGAAGGTATTAGATATCTCCATGTGCTAGGGCGGATTTTTGGGTTATGCGTCACACTAAAACACCTGACAATAATTATATGCATTACAGGAGGTTTTCATCTAAACAGTGTCATGAGAAAACATTTCCTGTGTGTGTGTGTCCTGGTAGGTTCATTTGCCCTTCCTGACTCTTCTTGTTTTTTTTTAAATCCACAGACTCACTTGGCTACGCTCACCTACGTATTTTCAACGTGTATTCTTAAATACATTTATGAGGGTCCCAAAGGAAACTCATTTAGATTTTGTTTAAAATTACACGAAACTTATAATTAATACAGAGGGAAATTATGTCTTAATAATGTTCAGTGTCCATCAGGAATTTGTGTTATCTCACATTTGCTCCACTAACACTGCCCCGTAAACGTTGGGTGTTCTTTATCTGGTTCACGCGTAACGTCTTGTTAAATTACACATGATGATAGAAAAGCTCTGAGCTCGGGGGAGAAAGCCAGTGACTTTGCATTCCGTATCCCTACTCTAGGCAATACGATTGCTCAATGTAGATTATTCTCCCGAACGTTGGAGCGATAATTTATAAAGAAACATCCTCCGTATCTCGTACCGCCTCATTATCCCGCAGACGTGAGCGCAGAAGGTCTCTTAAATTTCACAGACTGGATGTTACCACGGTGCAATCAATAAAAACATCACGGTGATTACTAGAGGGGGTAACTGCATCGTAAAGATTTTATTTGGAGCTAAAATTTAATAATGAAATGAATGAGGATTTTCTAGGGCCATTTTGAATCTTGTATTTCTTCGACGCGAATAAATAGGGGAAAAGTGACAGCAGAGAATCGTGCTTTTTAGAAAATAAAATACAGGGAAAGGAACTCTGCTCTAACACAATCTGGCTTTATTTCTTTAACTTTTCATGAATTGAAGAGTCACAGTAATGCTTCTCTTACTATGTACCCAGGTTGAAATGTGCAAATAAACCTTTTAGGAAAATGACCATCTAGAGATTAGCTTCATATTTTCAGTGAAAATAGGTAGTTTCAATGAAAAATATATTTTTAATTACAGGAAATTTATTTATGAGCATCCGGAAGCCCTGGCACCACAGTGCTTATAGCGTGTACCGGTCCCAGCTCGTGACAAGTCACAGGGCCCCACAGGAAGTCTCCTTCTCCACTCCCTTTGCAGGGAAATGCACGCTCAGAATTACAGGTTTGTGTTTTTTGGTGTTGCTTTTACTACCTTTTTTTTTTAGCTAGAAATGTCATATTCCCCCCTATAGACTGTGCTACTAAAAAATTCAGATAAGGACAATCTGTAAAGCACAGGGCAATTTTGTGTTCAATGAAGTGAAAAATTACCCATCGTTGTTCGGTTTCACACACAAAGTATCCCGGCTAGAGCAGGCTGAGGGTTTTACGACACGGTTAAAGACGTCAGAGTGGGTGATACGGGCTCTACAGATAATTCACTTTGCTCTAATATGTATTTGTCAAGGAAGCGTCTACACCACTCCATTTTTCCCATCTCTCTTAGGCAAGGGAAGTTGCACGCGTCAGCCGGCCTCTCAGCGTTTGCTCGGGGGCCAGAGGGAGCAAGAGGAAGGGAACAGACCTGTTGCCATGCAGCTCATGGTCACAAAGATCTCCGCAATTACTTGTCTCTGTGTAAAAGTTAGACGAGCTAAGATTTACCGAACGCTCGCCATGCGCCAGGTACGACACCAAGCACATTTGCTAGATGATCTCATTCAATTCCCACGGCAGCTTTACAAGCTGGGTGCTATCAGGGTAAATACTTTTCAGATAAGAAAACAGGTAGAGTGGGTTGCACGCACAGCCGCCACCGCAGAGCCGGTGTCTGTGCCCAGCTGCGGGACTCCACCAACGCTCCAGCCTGTAGCTGCAGCTTTTACGAGTGCCTCTAAAATTGTCACTTGGCAAGTCATGAGGTGGCTCTCGGTCCCCTCCCCTTGATAGCCCGACAAATAAAACACAGCAGACGTGAACCTGGGCCCGTCTCCAGGTGGGGGCTTTGAGAAGCGGGGAGTGTCGCCTCCTGATTCTAGGGTCAGTTGCTGTTGGGATCCAGACCCCACTCCGGGGGCCAGCTCCGGCCACCCACCTGTCCCTGAGCCATCCTGGAAGTGAATCCCTTCTCGCCCAGCACCCACACTGATACCACGGAGCAGAGACCAGCTGCACCTCCAGACCTGGTCCAGGGGCCGTCACAGAATGAGGGACTTCCCGGCACGATGTGGTCCTCAGCAGCAGGTGATGATGCGCAGGGTTGCGCTGTCTCTAAAGCGGTGTGGAAACTAAACTTTAAGTTAGTAGCACTACGGAAATAACTATGGATACAGCCTTTTGTTTTTTAGACCCGGGCATCAGATTTGCTAGTTTCATTTTCTTCTGGAAACATTATTAACGAGAAGCAACAGAACTCATTGCTCTCTGCCCTTGTCAGGCCATCTCTTGCAAGAACTCAACCCAATATTTCCATAAGGTTTTCTCCTCGAACACGGGTGGTGGGAGTTCCGTGTCTTGAGTGATGTTGAGTTGTTCTAAGATGTGTCGGATATAGTCCGGGACCCAGACAGGAACCCGGGATTCACAAGTCAACAGCGAATCCGGATGACAGGTGAGGAGCTTTGCCTGCGTGGGGGGGAGTAGATGCTACGTGCCCAACAGTGACCATCCCACTAATGCTCCCCGCCCCTGCCAGCCTCCGGCGTCACCTGCCTCTCTGACACCTGTTCCCACCGTGGCCTTTCCCAGGTGTGACTCTGTGGTCTGCACTCCTGGCCGCACCAGCCACCCAGGCTCTCTGCGCTAGCAAAGGGCTCCCTCCAGCCACCTGCCCCAACACCCTCCTGGTCATCCCTTGGGCTTTACCGCCTCTGTGGGTACCATCCTACAGACGACGAGACCGAACTCTAACGTCGCGAGGGGACGGCGAGGTAGCATCTGGGAAGAGTGACTGAGCATCGGACAATAGGGACGGGTGCCGTTTGGGGCAGTTTGTTTGCAATCTAAAATATTCAAGTGCATTCCAACACCAGCTAACAAAACGGTCTGAGGAATGGAGTTGGAGCAAAGGGCTTCTTTGTGCTCCATTCATAGTTCCGGAAACTCCGGCGCAAATCCATCCCTGGGACCAATAAGGCAGCACCCCTGCTTCTGAGGTCATCACAGTGAGAGAAGACAGGGCTCCCACCCTCGCGATCACTCATTAACACCTGGGCACAAACCACAGGAATTATTCGTGATGGCAGAATAATCTTAAAAACAATGTTATGTGTAATAATACTGACATGTGGGCGTGGAAACTGTGATTAAAATCATTCAAAAAACAAGTCAGCCACCGAGCAAGCACACACAGACCTGGAGCTGTCCTGTCAACCTGGGGTTGTGCCACTGGCCTTTCACAAACACCCTGCTGTCTCTCTCTCCCCCGTCTCCCTCTCACACACGCACACACACATGTACACACATGCACACACGTGCACACACATGAACACCCGCACGCATGCACACACATGCACTGCTGGAGTCTGTGCCAGTTTGGAGTTCTTCCAAGACGACAGGAGAACCCGTGCTCTTGGCTGGTTTAGAGGCGAGCTGTGCAGAGAAGAGGCTGGGCTATCAGCTAAAACCAAAAGAAGGGAAGCTTCTATTTTTATACAATCAGCTCAGAAAACGCTCTGCCGTCTCCGCGTCAGGGGTGTTTATTTTACTTGACTGTCTTGTCCGTTCAGCCTGCTGTAACAGAATGCCAAGGACTGGGTGGGTTATAAACCACACAGTTATCTCCCGCAGCTCTGGAGGCTGGAAGTCCAGGAGCAGGCGCAGTATCAGGTGAGAACCTGCCTCCTGGTTCACAGACGACGCCTTCCCCTGTGTCCTCACCTGGTGGAAGGGGCGAGGCAGCTCTCGGGGCCTCTTTTAAAGGGAACTAATCCCAACCGGGGCTCCACCCCCACGATCTAATCCAATGCCCCGCCTCCTAACACCTTCCCCTGGGGTTTGAACATAAGAATTTGGGGAGGGGGCACAAGCATTCTGTCTATCCCACCAATTTCTTTCATTTTAAAACGTTGGAAGAGGGTTTAAAAAAAGGAAAGGAAAAAGCCTCTCCAGATGAGAACAGGCTACTTGCCAATGAGATTTTCTTTTTTATTTTGAAAGATCAAAACCAACTTCCTTGCCGAAGCTGATTTTGAAAGTTGCCTTATAAGAAGAACTAAGGGGCTTAAAAATTAAAATTTCCTGTGCCTGAAAATCTCAGAAACAATTTAAAAGGCAAACATAAAATTTGGGGAAAGTTTTCCAACATATATAGCAGGAAAGAGTTACTATTCTTAGAATATAAATGACTGATGTTAATGGGGAAAACACACACACACACATACCTCCATGGAATATTGGGGAAAGGATATAAACGTAATTTAGAAAAAAAAACAGTATGGCTTGCGAGTAAACATGTCAGGAATCATTTAGCCTCAGCAGCATTCAAGGAACTATGAAATACCAGATACTATTTCCACCTATCAAAAGTCAAATATTAAAAATAAATTAGAGTATGCAATGCTGTCCCAGATAGGAAGAAGTAAACACCCTCTGACATTATTGGTGGGAACAAATTAATACCAACTTTGTGCAAACCAGTTTGCTCATTCCTATCAAAAAATCTTAAAAATAGGTGCATCTTTTGGTCCAATAAATTTACTTGGAAAGATTTATTATAATAAAATTATGTATATACTCAAAGATTTAACTTAAATATATTCATTGATAATCTGATCAAATATTTGAACAATCTGGTTATAGAATAATACATAATATATATATTACATATATTTTGTGACAAAAAATATTTATAGGTACAGTTGACCCTTGAATAATACAAATCTGAACTGTGCTGGGCCACTTACCTGTGGATTTTTTTCAATAAATACATCAAAAACTTTTTGGAGATTTGAAACAATTTGGAAAATTTGCAGATGAACTGTGTAGCCTAGAAATAAGTAAAAAAATTAAGAAAGGTATGGCAAGAATGCATAAAATATATAGATAGATACTAGTCAATTTAACTGACCACTTATGCTATTGGTAAGGCTTTTTAGTCAATAATAGGCTACTAGTAGTTAAGTTTTGGGGGAGTCAAAGTTATACATGGAGTTTTGACTGTGTGGGGGTCAGTGCCCATAACCTCTGCCTTTTCAAGGGTCAGCTGTATATAATATAAGGTAAAAAAAAAAAAAACAGGTGGAAGTATATGCAGGTAAGAGGTAAGTCCAGAGAGGTGAAATTTTATTTCATTTTTCTCAATTAACCTCAGCAGACTATTTTTTCTTTAATAATCTTGTATTATACCATTAGATTTTTTTTTTATTAAGTGAAAAAAGATAGTTATTATCCCTTTGTTATTAAATACTTCTAGGAGAAATAAGTGAAAGTAATATAATTATTTGGCATGGAAATAATATATTGATTTTTAATAAAACGATGCTCTTAAAGAATAAAGATACATACACGTGGAAAAAACCAACAGACATGAACAAAAAAGCAATGGTTGTCAGGTGTGATGATGAATTAGGAGATGTTTATTTTCTTCCTGTTCTTATCTTCACTGTCTAATTTCTCTATAAGAATGTTGATTACCTTCTAGGAAAACAAACTTTAATTGGCACCTTGGGGTTGCCGTGGAGGAGGCATCCTGACACAAGTGTGATTGGCTACGGCCTTTCTGGAAAGCACAGTTCCAATCGCTTTCGATATCCTCAAACCTCTACTATTTTACACAGCGATTCTATTCCTGTCAATCCATCTTAAGGAAAAATATAATCAAAATATTGATCCGAGACTTTGTTGTTCTTCCAAAGTTGTTTTCACTGGGGAAAATGCTTAAGAACAAAATAATGTCTAAATCATAAAAGTATATCAATAGGATGGACTATTGTGAAATCATTAAAACTATTTCTAGAGTTTTTTTTTTTAAATAGTGACTCTTTATTGAACATTGAGTTTGAGCCACGCATTACATCAGACATTGTAACATGTGTGCATTCATGTGATGCTCTTGACAAAGCTGTGATTTATTATTGTGGGGTTTTTTTTATTAGTCACATAAGAAAATTGAGACTCAAGAAAAATTATAAGGCTATGATGTAACAGAAAGTCTGGACAGAGGGGCTATTCCAATCCAGGCCCTATGCATGTTACTACTACAAAGTGTAGGTTCCTGAAAGTAAAATTAGACTATATCTGTGATCAAACGTTAAGGGAAAAAATCATCACTTAAATGGCATCCACGTATAACAGAAATACGGGCAAAGGAGAAATGTAACAAGATATATTTATAGACGCTACCGGTGAGTGGCAAATTTTCAGGTGATTTTTTTGTTTTCTTTATTTTGTTCCTTTCTGTATTTCTCAAATGTACTACAATGAACATATTTATAATCAAAAAATATAGCCCCAGGTGACAAAAAAAATCATGCTTTCAAACAGGGGGTTATTCTTATATATAGGATGTGGGAAGGTTTCTGGTAAACATTAACTAGAATAATGGGTAAGTTGACTTCATACACATTCTGCCTTATAATAATTCTACAGAAAATAATATCAAATACATCACTGGACTTAGAGTATGAATGTCAATATATTTTGTCCCGATTAGATATCTGACAAATGCCTTTGTTTAAGAGCTCCTCCCTATGTAAATATGAACACACCGATATCTATGATAATAATAATGTCAGAGTTCATTTGCCGTCCTTGGGGGCAGGGTGCTGCCAGGTGAGATCTTTATCCCGCCCTTTGCAGGGAGAGGGCTCCCAGCCGACGGGCAGCTCCGCTAAGATCACGCAACGTCCCTCAAAGCCTTTTCTAAGCTGTTTCCGTCTCACCTTGCTGTCCTCGAACCCTTCAGGTGTTACCTTTTAAAAGATTTCAAACTCTGCTGAAATTACACCCGTCGGTAGAAGAGAAGGATGCATTATGTAACACGTCTAGACCCGGCAGAACGGAGTCTGCAGAGACTGAATCATCCCGCTGTGTAAGTCCCTGCAGGAAAGGTGACCTACAGGCTGAACCAGGCAACCTAATGTTCATAAACGCAAGATAACAGGAGCTGTGCGAGAGCTTGGTCGTAAAGTGAGGCGTTCAGGTGAAGATTCACATCCTGACTTTATCACGCACTCACTGAGTAATCTCCGGCAAGTTACTCAAGCCCCTGTTACCTCTGTTACCTCATTATTATTAATGCAGGTAACACCTGTTTCATAGGGCAGTTGTGGAGGTTGAGCAAGGGAATGTGTGTTGAGTCCGGAGGCTGCCGGGCGTCAGTACCGGACACCATTAGTCAATCAGCACATTTACCCGGATGCCGAGTCGCCGACGGGGGACCGGTGTGGTTCCCGGTGGTGCAGACACCGCTGGGAAGATGCAGCTGAACATCCGCCCTCCACCGGCGCCATGTTAGCGGTCCTTGCTACACCGTTAATGCCATTTTAGCCACGAGCAGAAACAGTGGTTTTTGTTATAAGAAATCTGGATCAAAAATACTCCTTGGCTAATCTAAAAAATTTTCAGGAAAAGATTCACAACAGGACATTTTATATATTTATTACTGGACTGGTAAAACTAAGATCGTTAGTCCCCTTTTCAGAAAGATGTTCATGATGGTTGACACACTGGGAAAAAAATTTCCCTGGGGCAACGGTGTTTTATTAAAACAAAACGAACCTTTTTAACTTGCTATTTTTTTTATTGTTTTCCATGCCTGAGTTATAGGCAACACAATCCATGTTTTTAGAATTAAATTGTCAACAATAAGTGTAACAGTAAGAACAGCAACTAGTAAGATTTTCGAGAACCAACTGCAGGGAGGCCCCAGGCTCAAAACCAGCCTGAGTTAAATACAACTCACATGGCAGTCGGTGTGTTAATTTTAATGCGTCAACTTGGCTGGGCAACCCATAGCTCAGTCAAGTCATTCTCTCTTAATTTCATTCCCTCTCTTCCCCCGCCTGCTCCTTAAGAGCCAGAGTTCCCCGGGTGACCTCATCACGAGTGTCCCCTGGGAGATCTCGTTCATGGCGGAAGCTTCATCACCAACTGTATGTCTCCGGCTCTCTCTGAGCTCCTTCCTTCGAGTTCCAGATACATTTCTCAAATGGCATCCACACATTTCACCTGAACACCCTAGAAATACTTCACCTGTAACATGTCTAAAAAATGAATTCATCCCTCTACCCGGAAACTTACTCCTTACCCAGTGTCTGTGTTCTCAAAATCATTCACCATCTCTCCAGCTGTCACTGCAGAAACCCTGGGGTCCTTCTCGTCCCCTTCTTTCTCTTAGCTCCCATATCCCAGTGGTCATGAGACCCCCCGCACACCTGCCACCACGATATCTCCCGAATCCCTTCAACCTCTGTGTCCTGACTCCCCGTGGTCCCTGCCCCATCACTCCCCTCTGTCCCAGGGACATGGTCTTCTGAGCTGTCCACCTTCCACCCTGCTCCTTCTTCCGTCACCGTTACCAGAGCATCTTTCTAATAAGCCATACCTCCGACTGTGCACCTCTGCCCCATTAAAACATTCCAGCCTCCCCACGATCCTCAAGATAAAATCCAGCTGACGCAGCATGACCTCCGGGAATCACGTGTCTGGTTCTTGCTGACCTCTTCCCTTTCTCCTTCTCTGAACTTTCCCCCTCGGCGGCGGTTCTCACAGGCAACAAGCCATGGGGACTTTGAATAGAATGCTTGCTCTGTGTGGAAAGGTCTTCCAATTTCTTAGCCTCCTTTAAACCCCAGATACCTCCTTAAAAAAGAAAATTCAGGCACCTGCTACAGTGGTATTATCTCCAGGGAGATGTCTGTGCCGTCCTTACTTCCAGTCTGGAATAAACTCCATCCCACCAGCCTTTCAGCTCACTCTTCCTGCTCCAGAGCACAAATCCAATCAAACTGGACTTTAAATACCTATTTCCTTTTTTGTCTGTCTGAGAAACCCCCACCTCCCACTAGATTATAAGCTCCTCGAAGACGAGGAATGCGGTTAATTGGGTTGGTGTGTCCTGTGCCTGCCACAAGGCCAGCGTGTGGGATGTGGTCTCCCCACATTTAAGGTTTGCTGAGTCAATGCATGCATGGATGAGTCAGCAAAAATATTTTAAGCTGCCCAAAAGACACTAGAGAATTTCTAAATTGTTAAAGGAAAACTGTCATTGGTTATAGTAATATATGTCAACACATAAGTACAAATTTGGCAGAGGCAAAAAAAAAAAAAAAAGCCCAGAATGTATGTCCTCTTTATCCAACTAACTTCTGTTGATGTGAAACTTTGAGAGAAAATTAACATGATCATTTGCTTGGAATTTCTCTTCTAATAGAGTAAAATATTGGAAACAGATACTCTTACAATCCCTACCCGTCTTTCTGACCCATCCGAATGTCACCAAATAAGTCAACACTCTTAGTCTTCACTGAAGTTGACTTAAAGTAAATGCAGACATTACAGTTAGGGGTGGATGCCCATTTTTTCATTATCAGGAAGGGACTTTTGATGACCGTATCATGACAGTTCAATAAGAAGTCATAGCTGATTCTCTCCCTGACCCTCTGTGGAATCTCCTTGCAAACCACTGGGGTTGGTCCAGCACGTGCGGCCATGTTGCGCACACCGGAGCCGGCGGCCTGCACACCAGCTTCCCTGACGCCGGGCGGGCGTCCTGGAGAGAAGCAACGGAGTCCCCCAAAATGCCTGGAAGTTGGGGGGCTGCAGCAGGAAGAAGAAGGCAAAGGGGTCGTTCTTTGTCTTTCAAGCCAGAGGACGGCAGGAGGAAGGAGGCATCACCGGAGCTCCACCTGGCTCAGGTGTGCAGGGTGAGACGGAGTGTCCAGAGTGCTGTCCGGGGACTCGGCCAGGAGGCTGTCGCGGTAATCCCGGCGTGGATACCAGCAGCGTGATGTGCTGGGCCACGTGCACGCTGACTTCCTGCCAGCTCTATCTCTGTCCCTGAATGAGAGGAAGAGCGGGGGAGGGGACCGCTGCTGAGGTTCTCCTTCCTGCTCTCCGCGGCTGCCCCTGCGTCCCCTGCCTCTGTTTCTGAGCACCTGCCCCTCGCAGGCCCTGAGCGCAACCCCTGGCGGGGTGTGCACGTGGCAAGCCCAAGCAGCCGGGTTCTAGAACTGCCCGGGCACGAAGAGGGCGGCTTCGTTTGCCCCCCCGAATTCACCCCATCCCTGGTGCACATGCGGTGGTACCCGCTGGGCCGGGATCTGGACAAGGCTCTCAGGGAGTGGGATGTCACGACGCTCCCAAGCTCGCCATCTGCAATTGTCAAGTCGGCTGTTTTACGCCGAAAACCACAGGAAGTAAGAAGACGACCGAGGAAAAGAGGCGGAGCAGTGAGGACGTGCGGCTCGTAGGAAGGTGATCCCAATCAAGTTCCCATTTCCAGGACTGACGCGTATTTTGTGACTCAGACTCAAAGCTCTTCCACGCTTTAATCTGGGGGAGTGATGAAAAGCTGTTCTGTGTGACGAGAACCATCGTAATTCATAAAAGCACAAGTTCAAAACAAGAGGCAGAGCCAACAGGCAAACCCTTAGGCACAAATAACGCGCACCCCGAGAGCTGATAAAAATGCACTTTTCTTGTGCATTGTTCTGCAGGGCTGGATTGCGGCTCAAAATCCATGTGCCTCATTATCAGCACAATGTTCTACACTTACACCCTAGTAAATATTTCCACAAGATAATGTGCAATGATAAAGGTATTTTGCTCGCTAACCCCTTCCCTGTCAACAACTGCAGACTGACCCCTCACTTGCCTGCAGCTGAACAAACAGTGTCGGTGGATATTTGAATGTGTCACTTTTTAAATCACCTTCCTTTTTAAATCTGGTATGAAAGACGATTTCCTCCACCAAAAAAAAATCATCGTCATCATCATCATACAAAACTGAAAACTGCTGCTGCTTTTTTTTTTTTCCTTTCTTTTTAAAAAATGACCCTAAGACTGAAAGAGAGCTGGCCCTTTTCTGGAAAGCAGAAGGGTCGGCAGGATTAGCAGAATGCCATCCTTGCCCACCTGCGGGATTCCTGCCCGCAGTGGAAAATCCTGAGATGAGGTCCGTGACCCAAGAGAATCACGCCAGGCGATCACAGAGCATTTCAGTTTTCAACCTCACCCTGTCTCATCTCCTTTCCCAAAAGCAGTCGGGCAGGGCGTCATGTGATCAAAACGGCACAAACGTGGGAGCCTGGAAACCCAGGCATCATCATGGCTTTGCCACGACCTTGCTAAAGCTTCTCTGCCTTCTCCAGGTCTCAGTTTGTTTTCTGTAAAATGGGGAGTTTGGGATGACCCTGTTTTGACGTTCTCCGATGCTATGAACCGTCATACGTACCAGGTGCTGCCGGCAGAAGCCTTTGCGGACCTGGGCTGTGGAGAACGTTCAGGTGAGTTGTCAGATCGCACACGCTGGCTGCCACCATCTGGCGTCAACGTCACGGAAACAGTAGAGGTAGAAGAGCACGATGTGGAACACGCACGTTTCTGACGTGGCCGAGTGGCTCTGTGGGTCCCTGTCCCGGCGACGCTGTGTGTGTGTCAGCTGAGCAAAGAGTCTGTGAAGACGTCACCGTTCCTGAACCTGAGATGTATCCACCCAGCGCCCTGAGCCACCGGCGTGACCCCACGCGTAGTTTTAGGGCTTCGACAAGACCCAGAAACCTCCGCCATGGGTGGCGTTTGCAGCCTGCTTTGCTCTGTTTACCGGGAAGTCGGCTGCAAAGGTAGGGTGTAAATTCACGTCCGTATATTCCGGAGAAATCAGAGGTTCCAAAGTGTCTCCATGACTATTTTTAAAGTCACAGCTAATGATTTACCCTCTGGCACTCGGGGGCTTGCCTGGGTCTAAAAAAAGAGCTGGTCGGAGGACCCGCTGGGGACAGTGGGGTTGGGGGGGGGACACAGGGAGTGAACTCGGAGCCAGCAGGAAATCCGAAACAAAATCCAATCCAGCCACCCAAGATCCGATTGTCAAAAGATGGATTTGACAGCTGACTCCCCACTAACGACATTTGTAAAGACGTTTTAACGGGAGACCTGAAATGCGAGTGGACCCCGTGCCGTCCTCGAGGGTTGAGACGGAGCCTGACATCCGACTCCGATCCTCTTTAGCGGCAGCTTAGCGGCATCACAGAGACGATTCAAGCTAATGGCCCACTTAGGGCTGACAGCTGACCCTCCGGCCCAGCTGGGGACACCCGCATGGGTCAGGGCCCGGCCACCGCGGCAGGAGGAGCAGCGTGGCCGGCCGCAGGCAGTTTTCAAACCGAGGCTTCTCCCAGGACGCGGGGGCTGGGCACTCTGCACAAATCAAATCAACCCGGAAGGAGACAGAAAGTCAGCCCTTTGCCCCTCCCCAGCGCAAATCACAGGCTGCTTATTTGGCCCTTGTCTGAGGACTGGCCACAGTGCTGTGTTCAAGCATTTTTTTTTTTTAATCTTTGGGTAGTTGATCCTTATTTAACAAAGGAACTGAATTTAACGGATACACTTGCTCTGGGTTTGAATTTTTAAGGAATATTTGATTAACGTGTGTCTGTTGAGCACTTCCTGGGACTCCTCAGATACCGGAAAATGTCGCTGAAATAGGGGGATGCGAGACAATTTTCCCTTTACTTTTGCTCTTTCTCTGTTTGCCATGCACTGATTCTTCCGACGGTGTGGCGTCTCGAAAGCTCCCAAGGAGGGGACGCTCACTTAGACGAGAAGTCCTATTTTCTCAACAGTTCTCCTGGTAGAGATTAAAATTCAAAATTTATCTCGCCCTGCCTTCTCTGCTGTGATCCGTGCAAGAATGTTATGAGAACCTAGCTCATTGTCCCGGCCGTCTGAGTCATCAGCTGGGGTATCAGCTAGTGTCTTCCAGCCGCGGATGAGAGGGGGCGCAGCAGGCTGTTTGAGTCACAGACCTTCTAACCACGGACCGTCGGAGGTAGGACCTGCTGCAACTGACTCAGCAGGGATGTGCCGACAAGCGCAAAGACTTAGCAGACACCTGGCTGCCAGGGGTGACTCAGAGGTGCAGTTGGCATCGGCCACTGTCTGAATACTCACATGGAAATGGGCGGGTCCCTGGTGTGGGAAGAGTGGGCACCTGCGCAGACACACACCGTGAGGTCGCTCACCTGTATTCATGGTTGTGGGAATAGTCGGGGAGATATCCTCATTTTTCCCGAGATGCTAGACGATGGCTCCCCTGTGGACACTCCGCCAGGAGCAGCCACGTGGTGGTCGTGACTAATGCCACAGAAGTGACATGTCTCTGTTGAATGTCCGTCTGTCTCCTGCTGGAGCTGAAAGTCACAAATGAAACAATAAACCTGCAGACGTGGCCACGTTATCCTTCCCTGATCTTCAAAGTGGCTCTGAAGAGCCATCCATGCCTCGATGTTGGAGCCCTTCGAGGTCCGTTTACCTGGATGACTTTGGGTCCCTCCTCTGCAGACAGGTAGAGCAGATTCCCACCTGGGCTGCAGCCTAAATTAGCCGGGTGTGGTGGCGTGTGCTTGTAGTCCCAGCTACTCGGGAGGCTGAGGCAGGAGGATCGCTTGAGCCCAGGAGTTGGAGGTTGCTGTGAGCTAGGCTGACGCCACAGCACTCTAGCCTGGGCAACAGAGCGAGACTCCATCTCAAAAAATAGATAATAAAAAGAAAGAAACAGGGAGCCACGCTGGCTTTTTAACACCAACGCCCCGGGAGGGTGGTAAAAGAGAAATCAGCGGCCGCGTGGCTGTTCACTCTCGCTGTTATTGAAGCTATCTGTTTTAATTATCTCAATCCATGGCATCGTGATGTGTATTCTCCGGAACTCTAAGCAAGCGGAATAATGAAGAAAATCCAATAAACAGGTGCAGGGAAAAGAAGCACAGAGAACACTGCGTCTTCAAGGCGTAAGAACAGCAGCAGCAGCAGCGGTGGTCGGCCTCACGGTGTCAGAATTTGCTGTGTCACCTGAGCTCAGCACCTGCCTCTCCTCTGCTGTTTTGACTTCTCCAAGGAGTTCAGGGTCTCGCTGCGGTTGCCGATTATCTCGGCCACCTCCACTGCGCTTCCAAACCGCTGCGGGTTCTCACAGAAGCTGCTTCTAGGCGCTCACCGCAGGCCGGCCCCGGGCAAACGTCACGTCCCATCGTGGAACTTCACGTCCCAAGACGAGGAAATGCCCCGGGAGTGTCTAAGGCAGCCTGTGCGTGACCTTACTCGGTGACGGGCAGGTCCAGAGGAAAAGCCCTGTGGACCCTGCCCTGTCCACTCCCACTTGCCGTGGCCGCAGCAAATTAGGTCTTGAAATGAAGGGAATGAGCCAAAGTTACCTTCAAAACCACAGTTTATCCTCGTTAGCAGAGAAGGACGATTCTAAGAAACCTCGTAATCATCATTCTAAGAAGGTCTTCTCGGGACCTTAGAGAACCCGGTGACTCACCTGTCCTGTGAGGCAGGTGACCTGCCCTTGTCTTTGCTTGCATCTCATCTCCCACCAGGATGGCCTCTGCCCCGGCCCCCTCGTCTCAGGACCGAGCTGTGGGATTAAAACAGCCGCTGGGGCTGGCGGGGGCCCGCTGCATCCGAGACTTCTATTTGTAGGGTGTCGTTTGATCTGCACAGGTGTGATAAGTGCAATGATCCGCAGACAGAAAGAGAGATGCAGCTGGCTTTGCAGTTAGCTCCTCCCAGCGCGGCCCGGCTGCCCAGCTCCTCACTTCCCTGGAACTTGTGCTTTCTGTGTGCAATAATAATAACGCCCATCTCCCGGGGATTTTTACACGTTTAATGATGTACCTGTCGATTTTATTCCAGTCCCCATGAGTACCTTGTATACTGAGGATCCACGAGTACATCTGAAACACCCACGTTGTCAAGGTGTTTTCATCCAACTCAAAAACACCAGGAGCCCCCACCAACCCCACTGCTTCCCTCAGCTCAGAGCTGAAATGTCATAGATTATAAAGGTCGGTGCCCCCAGAAATCATTTTGTAGATGAAGAAAATAAACCCCCCAGGGTGATTCAAAATCTCCAAGCGGCAGCCCGTGACCCTCCGCAAATCAGCTCTCGATTGACTGTGTCCAGATGCGTCTGGTCAAAACTGTTTCTCCCAGGCTTAGAAAGGTCGTGTGTCCACTGCGGTGCCAGCCCGCCAGGGACTCTGTCCCCCGCCCTCCGCCAGCCCAATACACCGCCTCGCACAGGAGCACACCGTGGGTCAGTTTCGAGAGGCCAACGTCAGGCCAGAGGTGGCCCAGCTAACAGTTTATGAACTGGTCCCGCTCAAAAATTGGATAACTGAGACAATGAGTTGCTTAAAACATAAAAGGATTTTTGGGGTTTTCTTTTCCAAGCATGTTCTAAATAATTCTCAGAACACACCCGAGTGACAACCGGGGATCTCGTCCCTTCTCGGCATGTTGACGGCAGGGCCCCTGGTTCATCCCAGGCGCGACGGGGGAGCCGGGACCCTCCTTCGAGACCGTCATCTCTCCAGCTCTGCGCCCACACCAGTTTTTTCCAAAACAGATCTGTGCTTAACCAAGGAATCTGTGCTTAAGTGTTAGCATTAAGGAGAATACTGCAGGCTGGTCACGGGCAGTGCCTTCTTTTTCGAAGTGCAAAAAACACACCGTTTTTCCTTCTTCCTCCCTCCCTCCCTCCCTTCCTTCCTTTCCTTTTTTCCTTTTTTGTTTTTGTTTTTTTTGGTGGGGGGAGGTGGGGTGCATGTTCAGGAGTCAGGCTCTGTATAAGGCTTAGGATGAAGGGAAATTGAATTTTTAATTTCTGAGCCAAAGGCATCGGGCAAGTTTCGAGTTCCCCCGAATCTTCTGGTTTTCGCTGGTTCCAAACCGCAGCTCCCGGTGCCGTGGAGACGGCGCCTTCTTCCCCTCGTACTTCTGCATGTGGTGTTGGTCCCGCCGGCTGGAGGGAGCGGGCACCGACACCTCACACCTGCTCCTCCCGTAGAGCCCTCACCCCTGCCCTAGGAGAGCCCCCCAAATGAACCTGAGTCCTCCATCCAGACACCGGCCGGAGTCCCCCTCGCAACCATGCGGGACCTGGCGCGTGCAACCCGGGGCCGGGGCAGGACCGCACAGAAACGCCCAGAAGCTGGTCTCAGCCCTATGCTCTTTACAGGAAATGAAAGACGGAACCGACGGTTTTGATCAAGTGAGAGCAGAACTGAAAATCTGCACATAAAAATTACAGATCCTCAATCACAGCTTTCCCTCCGCACAGGCCGTATAAAAACACGCACGTCTGTCCCTGAGAGACGGCCGGTTCCTTCTTGTCAAGAGCCCTCGAGCCGTCTCGGCTTCTCTCTCGATTTAAAACTGACTCCGAAGGCGTTGAGACGGCGAACACGCCTCATTCCCTGCTCCGTGTGTGATGCGCTACCGAGGACGACATTTCCCCACGAAAGTTCCTGCGTCTGCGACCCTCCGCCTCACCTGGACTAGGCTGGCCATCCCTTAGCTCGATGTTTTCATCCCTCTTACTTCAGAAAGCAAAAAAGCACCTCCAGCCCTCATACTTTGTGTGATTTCCAGGTCAAACATTTTGGGGCATTTTTTTAAAGAGCACATGGAGATAAAGTCACGGTCGACTGTGTCAACAGGCATGGTAGGCAAAAAATAAATTTGACAAGTTTATTAAGAACTCAAGAGTAACTGGGTTGAACCAAAGATTTTAAGCCAGGTTCATGCGGGAGCGGTCCCTGCCCAGCTAGTCATAAGACGTTTATCCTTTGACTTGTGGGGCTGGCATGGTTAGAAAACACAGGAGACACATGCCCACACCTTTTCTAATTCCTCTGACACCAGCTCTCGATTTGTACCCGTTCTGCAGAGCACTGGGAGGTCAAAGGTGTGAGCTGTTTTTCTGCACGTCGTAAGGGAAGGAGCCGGCACTCCCTCCCCACTCTACTAATAAAGCTGGGATTCCTGAAGAACAAGGTTGGCCTTGGGAAGCAGAGGTGGAGTTTGTACCTGCGGTTTGCAGGGGACTCTCCCACGGACCTGCTCCTTAGAAGGGACAGGTGCACCCAGACCTGCCTGAATCCATCCAGAGCTCAGCAAGCAGCGCTCACGTCCAGTGAGATGTCCAAAGTCTCGCTCTCCTGCTATAAACACACCGTGTGAAATATTTATCACGTCAATGTGCTTTAATAAGCACTCGTTGTTTACTGGGCCTAGGAGTGCTTGGGCAATACCGCAGCTACATTTGCTTGCAGATTTTATTGTTTCTGATTGGAGGTCACGGGAAGTCACGCAGCAGAAGCCCGTGTGGCAGGAGGACAGATGGAAGCCGGGGGATCCTTGGGCAGGTCACGGACGCCCCGGGAAACAGGGATAATGACGGTCCCTTCATTGGTTTAACGATGGGGGTAAAATAGTGTTTAGGATCACGATGTACACAAATATGAAGTTACCTAAAAAAACAAATTATGCTGGAAGTGCCTTATTCTGGTAAATAGTCGTGCGTACGGCCCACACGCGAGGGCTGTGGTCTCTGGGTCCGAGATGCGCCGGCCGCGCAATGCTAGACACTCAGCAGGGCCGCGACATCAGACGGCAGGTGCATGAGTGACCCGCATTTTTGCTCTATTATTTCCGGCAGACCTGCCCCCTGTGTGTCTACCACCTTCCCAGACAGCATATTCCTCGCCGATTCTGTCTTCACCCCTAGAAAAATTAAATTCCGCAAATTTGGAAAGAAAGGGATTTAGCATTTGCTGAATGCCCACTTCGTAGAATTCCCACAAGTGTTTCCCTTTGTCACAGACGCTGCCCTGAAGACCCAGAGGGGTTGGCAGAGGCTGGGGCTGCTCCGGCCGGGCTGTGTCTGCCACCCACGTCCCTGCTCCCACGCTGCCTCCCATGGGTACGCAGTCACCCAAGAATCCGGTTCTGCAGGACACTCCCGGGGTTTCCTCGGGAGTCTCCCGTGAGTCTTTCCTTTTCCAATAAGGTGAAAGGTGTGGTCTCTTTTTGGGCACGTGCCCAGGAAATTGAGTCCTGGTGAAACGTGTCAGGCTGCCCTTTCCAGGGCGCGAGAGACTTTCCCAGAACAGGTACGAATGGGCAAGGAAGGGCAGATCCTGGCTCGACGGCCCCACCTGGGTTCCAATCTTGTGACTCATGGGCCGCCGGTGGGTGTGAGTCCCGGGAGGGGAGTCCCCGCACCCTCCTCCATCACCCTGCAGGGAAGCGTCTCCCAGGCCTGGGAGCTGCTTTGTGGGAAAAACCTGCGCTCGGAGAGACGGGCTGAGGCCTCAGTTTTCCTGCAGTCCTGAGGGTTCGGGCATCGTCCCGAATAAAGAATAAAGATTTGGAGTTTGGTCTGGCTTCTAGTTCACGTTTGAGCCTCAGGGAACTCCATTCCAGAGTGGGGCCAATCATTCTTGCCCCCAAGATTCGGGGAGAATAAAATGAGACAACATTTGCCATGTGGAGGTGGCCAAAGCGATCACATGACCAAGAACCAGGAATGTCAGGAAACGGACTGTCCTTGCAGCCTGCAGACAAACAAGGTTGATTTTTGCTACTGTTGTCCATTTCTCTGATGCGATTCAGATTTAGCTTCCTTTGTCTTAAAACATCAACCATCCGGAATCCTCCTAACCTCCCCCTGACACCCTTTTAATGATCTCTATTAGGAACTGACCAACATGAGCTCAGTAAACCTTAGATCGCTTTATAAAAGCATGTTGAACTTACAAGTGACTCCTCAAAGTTGCCGAGCAGGGACGGAAAGGCAGACCCCTCACTGGCGTCTTCAAGGTTTTGCTTGACCAGATAAGAATACTTCCTAAACCCAACCCTGAGACCGCGTGCTTCTCTCTTGCTCGATTTCTGAAATTCTCCCAGGTGTGTAGTGGATGCGGCACCGCGGGGATGGCTGCGGCGGTGGCGTTTGCGGTCACGGCGGCGTTTGGCGAGCTCACACAGATGCGGGGAAAGCCCAGCAAAAAGTGAGGAGCCTGTCGTCCCATCCAGAAATAAAAAACCTTGCAGCCTCGTGCCTCTGCAGGGTGAGGAGGAAAACAGCATCTCAAGCCATCCTTTGTGCAGCTTCCAGGCTAAATTACCGTCCTGGGGCTGGATTCGATGGCTGTCCCCAGTGCTCTCCCGAGCACGGGCGCGGAGAGGCGCCCGGACGGATTTCTTAGCCACTGAAAGCTAAAAATCTGTCTCTCAGGCAAGGAGGTTTAGCAGCAGGTATCCAGACCTTCACGTAGGAAGAACAACTTAGAACAGGACTATTTCTTCTGTTTACGCTCCGGTCCCTGAAGGTGAGTTGTTGCTTCTCTTCACCACGGTACACCGTAGTGGGCACGAGATAGTCTTGCTTAAGATTAACTTCCGGGTGTGAGAAGAAACTTGAACACAGTCATAAAATTCAAGCCCCCGTTCATTTATTGAAGACCACGAATGGTCTGTGATCAAGGCAAAAATCTATCCGCCGAGCACAGGATTCCCTGCCTTGCCTGACAGCCACACGGCAGGACGGACGTGCGCACTTGCTGCTTTCCCAGCAGCCACGGGAGCTGAACTTGGGGTCCACAGAGAATACAAGATAAAGGCTCTTTGGTTTGGTGGTGGGAAGGGAAATAACGTATAAATACCAAAGAATAACAGCGGAGATCGCAAATCCAGGTAGATGGGTGAGGGGTGATGCTGTTGCCATCTTACTCATACAGGATTTGCTGGAGGTTTCCGCGGTCGCAGAAGCTCAGGTGACCGCAATTCGGTAGGAAGCAGACAGGACTCTGAGCCAGAAGTCCCGAGTTCTGATCTCAGCTCTGACGCCAGCTAATATTATGGTCTTAGTTTGTAAGATTAAATGACATTCATATTTCAGATGCACAGAAAATAATAGCAGAGAACAAAAGACCTTGGTGCTCAGTTGGGTGCAAGTACTCAAAGGGGCCTGCTGAGTTGGGTCTTCTTATGAGTCTAAGACCCACAGGAGTTGGATGCAATATCTGAACAATCCGTAAGATGGGAGTGCTCAGGATTGAACTGGAAATGGGGGCAGGACACTCCGACCTGCTGGGCGCTGATCTCTTGCCAAGGAGTAAATTCTTCTCCATCTTCTGCAGACAAAGGCATCTGAGCTCCTGGGGTCTCTTCAGGGCAGCAGCCTCGGGGCTGTCCTGCACTTGACTATCAGGCCCAGAATCTCATCCCTTGTCCTCACAGCAAACCTGGGAGGAGACATCCCAATGCGCATTCTAGGAAGGGCGGGGGGTTGAAACTGCCATTGTAGACGTGACTTCACCAGTTCCCCTAGTTAGGAATTTCTAGAGCCGGCATCTGAATCCCGATCTGTTTGATTCCAAAGCTCACCCATCTTCTCACTTAAGGCCTGTCCAAGGCGCTTACCCCGCAGGGTGGGAGACTCGCTCTGCCAGAAACACCCCTGCCTTTGCAGAAACAGACAGAGCGGAGGGTACACAGGTGGGGACCCCAGGCTAGGAGTGGGCACAGAAAGAGGTCAGGATGCAAAATGGAAGCATCAGCAAGGTGTCAGGCGGCCTGTGCGTTGTGCAGATGCAAACACTGTTTGCGACCTGTGCACTCCGGAAATCATTTCCATACTTGTCTTGTAGCTGGTGTGTTTGCAGTGGGGAAAGGCGAGAGGCCCTTCTGTTCCCCTGAGGCTGTTTTACATTCCGAGTTCTCCCGTCTCTCAACCGCAGCGGCGCTAACCTTCACCACAACAGCACAGAGTGTCTGCAAAGCACCCTGGACCCAGGAGTTACGCAAATAAGGGCTGATCTGATCCTTTCAAAGCAAGGTGGCCACCACAAAAATCGAGCCACTGCTTAGCGATGCCATTATCTTAGCCCGGTGCTCCCTCTGCCAGCAGCCCTGGCCCCTTTCTCAGAAGAGAGCTCCCAGCAGTGGGCTGGTCGTAAACGCTGTGACCCATCTTGCAGCAAAGATGCAAAGGTCTTCAGGACTCACCTACGCGGCGGAGAAAACCGCAGCAGCCGTGACCATGAGCCAGTGGATGTTTTCCTGGCCGAGTGCGGCAATCCCCATCTCTGTCTGCCCTTGTGTAGGGGAACTTTCTGGGAGGGGAGGACCAGGGATGGCAGAGTGCAGACGCGTTCCAGGCACAGGTGAGGGCTCCAGACGGGTGCACGGGGCCCGTGTGCTGCTTTGGACCTGCTCAAACTGCTCCCGAGTTCCGGGTCCTCTGGGCCTGCATAGCAACCCCAGGAGGGCGTCTTTAAAAGTTATTCTTCCTGTTTTGCAAGGAAGAAATGACAATAATATTCACGTTATTCACTGGGCTGTGATATACGGCACCCCCATGAGTGCTGAGTCCTGGGCTGATCTCCCTTCCGGTTGTTTCCGACTCTAACAACCCCCCAGGGCTTTTGCTATCACCAACCCCGACTTCACAGATGAGAAGACAGAGGCCGAGGGAGGCGGAAAGTGGCCGCACCACGGTCTCTGAACTCCCTTCTGCCAGACAAAGGCGTGTTTTGGTGCATTCGCTCAAGAGCTGCACGCCCGTCTGAGGAATCCGGGAGGACCAAGATCTCCACCTCGGATAAGCGGAGCGTGTTGGCCCAGGTGTGCGTGGCGAGCAGGGTCTGGAGCCCGGGCCTTCAGGCTCCGGTGCGTTTAATTTGTTGCTGAGATCTCCCGAATGGATATTTCCTTGTGACTGACCACAGAGACTTGGTGGAAGGGAGAGTTGCTAACAGGAGTGACGGCTCGTGGACCCGAGACAAAAACAGCCTGCCTCGGCGTCAGCCACTGGGACGGAAGTGGAGGGAGCTCACGTGTCCTCAGGGCCTCGCCGTCATCAGGAACTGTGTCCGGCAGGGCCACACAGGTGTCGGCCTCCTCCTCACAGTGCCCCGCCAAGGAGAAGCAAATTCCGAGAGCTTCTGCGAGCGGCTCACAGGTACGCAGACGCCCCGGGAAGGGACTTGAACTCTGTTCTCCCATCTCAAACCCTCACTGCATCACGTTACCTTTAACTGGAAAAGACGACACGCACTTTGCAACGTCCTGCATAAAACAAACACGTGATGAGCAGTGACAGCGTAATCATCCCTTTGACCCTGGAGGAGAAGATGGCCATCCGGTTTTAATGTAGCCGGATACACATCAAGTGGCTTGCAAGGCAAAGGCAGCTCTGTGTGCAAAGGGGGTTTGGAATTTGCAGACGTTTTCACCAGTCATCTGGGAATACCCCATGTATGCCTCGTGGGCAAAAGAATCATATCCGGGATCATGAAAGGTTTTGCACTTGGTGTAGAAGTGACGTGTCAGAACACTCGACTGTTTGAATTTTAATGACAAACACAGAACCTGTTTTAATAAGGTTTCACTTTCATTTCCCTGAGTAGCGCTGTTCAGAGGCATGTGGCTCTTCCTGGAGAATTGAGTGCATCTGTTGGCTTGGGGGGGTGTCCTTTTAATTAATACAAAGTCGAAACACAGAGCTCACATAGGGGATGCTGCCCAGACAGCGCCTGCCAATGTCACCTTGTCCAGAACCGGGTTGACAGGTTGGTCATTTTCCTCTGACCTCTAACCACTTCCTCTGCCCCCAGCCTTTCCATGTGAGGTGACAGGGGAGAAGGAAGGGAATGAAACACAAAACGGGCGATTGGTCTCAACCCCTCTAAGGCAAAAAACTTATCAGAAGAAGGCTAATATTTTGGATCCCATGAATTCTTGGGTGTGTTTAGAGACCTTCCTTGGAATCAATGTCTTTTCGCTGTTGAGAAAAGAGTGAAATAATGATGAAAGAAAACAGATTCATTTGTTCATTCACTCGTGCATTCACTGAAGAAGCATTTCTCGGTGCCGAGTCGGAGATGTTGGATTCTGTACAGTAGCCGGAGGGACTTCCTATGGCTGGTGTGGCCTGGAAGGGGGCAGAGGTGCAAGAGGTCAGTCCACACAAGCAAACGCTTGAGGACAAGACAACCTGCCAGCCTTGAGCTCTCGCTCTGCTGGGAGCCAACACGCAGGAGAAGACAGGGCAGCTCCCTGGCACCTGGCGGGTGGGCACTCACGGCCTGTCGAGCAGGTGCACACACCGAATGTGCGTGTGGCCCCCCGGGCGCCCATCACGGCCTGCGCGGAGTTCAGGTGCGGTCTGTGAGCAGGACCAGAAGACAGCAGAACACAGGGGTGGTTCTGCTACACGTTCTGTAAAGCAGCGCCTGCCTCTTCTGCAGCATTTGAGAAATCAGTAAAATGGGCAAACACAGCACACTGCGGCTCTGGAAAGAGGTGGGCTGGGTTTTATCTCCAGCTCTGGCCCGCACGGAGGGTGTGGATGAACTGGCTGTGTCTCAGTTGGCCCCGCACGGGCAGAATAACGGTGGCTGCCCGCCCGCCCTGGGTGGCCATCAGACAGGAGTCCACGCCAGTCACCTGTCACTCAGGGGTGTGGTCTGCACCAGGCAGAACCACAGCACTTGCTGGTCGACAGAAAACTGCCAGTGAGACTATTCTGCGACCAACAGATGACACACAAAAGCAACAACAGAAACACACGCACGGTGCTTTACTTCCCCTAAAGATGATGCAGGCACCGGACGCACCTTTGCCGGAGTTACGCCTCTGGAGAGAAAGGTGGTGAAAACAATGAACAGGCAAGTAAACAAAAATCAATCAATTCAAACAGAACAAAATAAAGAAAATGAACCCACAAGTACATCTGAACGCAGGCATGAGAATTTTAACTGGACAGAACCTATGCCAGATTAACTTGGCTTCCAGCGCACAGACGGATACTTTGTGTCGCACGAGATATTTCATGGGCGTGATTCATGCGGTGGAAAGAACGCAATAAACGATGCAGTAATTCCAGAGGACCCTGAGGAGACGTCTGTTGAGTGGTGACTCAAGAAGGGTCCACCTGATTCAGCGGGATTGGACCAGTCTCAGGGTTTACAGCCCCGCGTGAAAAGTGCAGGAACAATCTCGATTTCTGGGTCCTTTGTCCTTTGTCCAAACCACAGTGAATTCAATTCGCTGCATTTGCTGGTCAGTCCAGTGCTGCTATTGGTCAGTGTGTTCAAGGCTTTTGACAGGAAAGCGTTTCACTCAAAGACTGGCAGGACTTCCTTCCTGAAAGATTACGGTAGCAGGGCACAGTATTGCAAGAGGAAACTACTTTACAGATCGTAAAAACACAGCATGATTTTCTCTGATAGTTTGGGGCCACAGTATACTTCCCTGAATTTACTGGGAAATTATGTTACAAAAACTACATGGGAGTGAATTTTTCCTAATGCACATTTTTAAGAAAAAAAAAATTCCAATGTTCTATATTTCCAGTACATTCAATGGAGAGAACAAGAATTATTTTCTTGATTAAGAAATAAATATCCACCGCCCCATAATAGCAAAGATCAGCTATAGATGACCTGTCACATTTCAGGCTATGTACCAGGTCCCTACATACCTTCTCTGTCATTCTACGGAAGTCCTGACTGGTTTCCCAACAGTCTAATTTTAGAGATGAGAAAAACATAGCTCAGAGGGTTTAAGTAACAACCCCAAGGCCAGAAGTTGGGAAACTCTTTATTGGCAGGTTCCATGTGGGAAGACACATGGCTTGCCCACAACATGGTAGGGTAAATGTCCACTCTTTGCAAATAATACCTCTTAGAAATCCCCTTAAAAACAGTAACTCTTAGACTGTGCTACTGTTGCAAGTTTCCAAGGAAACTCACAGTTGAAAGGAAGGGGTGCTCGGGCAGCAACCTCCCCTCTTTCTTGTACGTTGTCTGACTCCCAGGTGTCATGCCCGCAGGCCAGGAAAGCACACCCATCCTTAAAAGGCAACACTCCCGATTAGCAGGGGCTGGGTCACGTCTGGTTAATGGTGAACCGGAAGCCGAGAGCATTCCTTCCCTTCTAAACCCCATAAACCCTTCTCGTAGGGTGGGGGGCCGTGACTGGTCTCAACCTCATAGCCCCCTCCCCACCCCCACCCCCGCCCCCTTGCTGTGTTTGACCCTTGAGGAAGGAGCTGCATTCACATGGAGGACAGATCCACCGTGTGTTTGGGGGACCATCCGCCGGCACCAGTGCTCCGCACAGCAAAGCTTCGTCCACATTTCTTAGCCCGCCTCCTCTCACGTCGAAGGGTTTCGCCGGGAGCAACTTCAGAAATGCTGGACTGCCTAGTGGCCGCTCGCCCCCCAGATCCTCGAGTTAGCTCCTGCCCCTGTCTTCTGGCAGGGCATGGAGGCATTTAGATGCATGACATTTCAATGTGGATCCTTAGAGCTCATTGCTTTAAATCTGTAGCTAACACTAATGTCCTTTCTATTTACCTTCACTAAATGATTTATGTATTTGAATTTTGCCCAAAGGCAATTTACTGAATGAAGGAGTTAGATTTTTTTAAATTAACAACCATACACGCACACATATGTCTCATGGTGAGCCGGCTTGTTCTAGCTTGAGCTTATGAATAAACAACCTGTTCTGGGGAGGATGGTAAATTCTACAAGCGAAGGTGGGGAGGATGGGAAAGGGTTTTGCAAATCCCCGTCTGAAAGGGAGGATTCCGAGCCCTGCGTCTCACCTGCCCACTCTCCCATCTCCTCACCGACACACACAGGATGACACCCGGCCATCGTCGGGCTCCAGCGTGAGTTAGCTGATGCTGTCAGTGCGTGACATTAGTCATCTTGCACATCTGGAAGCGAATGTTGCACAACCCGATACAATGTGGTAACGTGAAACTTAAGAAATCAAGGGAACAGAGCTATGGTTAGTTGGTACATGCAAGTCACCAAGAAATGTGCTGTGTCATCAACAAAGGACAAATCTTAGGAAAATGGCGTGTGGCACCATGTACACACATTTCCCGTCGTCTGCCTGTATCAGAGCTTTTAAAGAAAGTTGATTGTTCACGGCAGACTTGAATGGGGCTCTTAATCGAAGGGACAATTGCAGAGGTCACGTGCGTATAGCATTTGCACCGATTATATAAAGGGAAGGAAGTGCCAGGCTTAGCAACTGGCGTTTGCAGGGACTCACACTGGCCACTGGCATTCTGGTTAAAACTGTCCTTTGCTGAAGATTCTTCAGTGACGGCCCAGCCCGGCGTGGCTTCTATCAGAACATGTGGGACCCACATTTCTTCTCCTTTGTGTCTCTAAACGTCACCCACAGACGTTTAGAGCGTCCTCATTAAAATTGCTTGGAGTGAAACAGAAAGATCTTGTTATAAAATAAATCCAGTTAAATACACTTTGTAGTATTGCCTTATTTGCGTGATGCATGGACCTAATTTTCCTCTCTTTGTATCTTAACTATGTACATGAGGTGATTCCTGTCAATTAATGCAGGAGGCCCCGTCTCCAATTGCTTTCTCTGTCTTCTTAAACATTAAAAATAAATACTTGCCATCTGTCTCATATCTTGAAAGCAATTCAAAATGGTTACTTTTTTCTCAGGATTGCAGCACAGTTTACAGCGTTAGTGCTTCCGAACCGTTGAGGAAGCTCCATCTCCATTTCACTCAGGTGACGTCATTTTAAGGTGAATCCTACAGATCCAACAGCAGCCTCTCGGGGGAGGTGGGGCAAGGCAGGCAGCAGTGGAGGGTGGTGATCAAAAACAGGATCTTTGTTACCTAAGAGACCTGCACAGGATACTGAGTGTGCTTCTCCCTGGCTGAGTGACCTCAGGAAAGTGGCATAACCATTGGGAGCCTCAGTTTTCCTCACCTATGAAATGGGTGTAACACCTCCTGTACATAGCACTACTATGGGAAATACAGACACATTTCATTGCCCACCCAAGTCCCGGTTAAGGCATAAAAAGCAGGTGGTAGATATTATCAATTTCACCATCCTGTTTTGCTGCGGACGTAATTCGGTTTGCCAAAGACGGTTGTTTAAACATAGTTCATGGTGGCTAACAGTAAGAGCTAAGAAAGTAGCTATGTATGGAAACTGCGTTCTTTCTTTATAGCAATTAAACTATAAAAGCAAGAAATTTTCTCCAATTGCCTCCATCGTCCTTCGAGCACATAGGTCAACTTGGATGCAGGACGGGATTGGGGAAGGGGGGAACTTGAGAGGACTTGGGTCTATTTATGGCCACAACAGCACCTTCTAAATTTTTTCAAATAAAATAATAGAATACTATAAACCAGCAAATGCTTAAATGGTGTAATTATAATTAGAAGGGCAAAGGGCAATTTGAGAATGTTCTGTTTTCCAGTTTGAGAGCCACTTTCTCCAACAAGGCTTCCCCCTGCAGCACAAGAGAACGCTTTCTAGAAAGGTCTGAGCCGAGTGCTCTGAAGCTGGTGGGTGTGCAATGGGAAGTCCACCCCGTACTCACGGACCACAGAATTGTAGTGCTGCAGAAAATGCCCAGATCCCCGTGACCTGGCCTGGACAATTTTAGCAATAAGCCAACTGAGGCTCAGCAAATTGTCCAAAAGCACACAGCTCATTAGAGCGTGAACGTTTCCTTTCTTTTAGGTAGGTCTCAAAAAATCCGTTATGCAGACCGAAATTGTTTTATGCTCTTATAAATATCTGAGGTTTGCAGCTGGGTCCAGGCACGGCGCGGTTCTCCTGACGGCCTTATTTGAGCATAACTTAGCTGTTCGGCACAGTCCCCGCATGACAAAGTGGTCAAGTCTTCATAGTAGCCGAGGATGCTTCCAGAGACTTTATTTAGACTGTACAGTCAGGGCGACCCAGCCATGCATGAGTCATCGCCCCATGTGCTTCGGAATGTCACACACCCGTGAATCCTGGCAACGATGTCACCCGCCCCTCCCACCGTGCCCCGCCAAAACCCTTCCCGAGCTGCTGATATTTTTACCCCAGTTATAGAAAGAAAATTACTTAAAATTCCTAATCTGGGCACACATCTAAAAGTCCCCCTGCGCAATCATAAAATTGAAATTCTGCACATTTAGCAAAATGGAGACGATCCCCGTGAAGGGGACCAGTGAGCACTTAGGCCATTAAGATGGAGAACCTCCTGCCACACGGAGAACGATGCTGAGAAGCCTGTTTCCACGGAAACACACATCGATTTTACCCCATCCCTCGCGATTGGCTTAGTAAATAATCTGGAAAGGGACTCCGAGACGGATCAATTCGCACTGATCCGGCCAGTCAGGTAAAGGCAGACTGACATCTGAAGCCACTCACGAGGAACGTTGTCCCCACACAATGCTGCCTGTTTTATTTTCAGACAACCTCTATGTGTAATGCATCCCATTGGTCTTTGGAAAAAAAACAACAGGCATACGTTCACCTGGCTGCGATGCCACCTTCTCCTCCCCGTCCTCCGGGGCTGCGTGAGCCAGGAAGGCTGGGGTCTCTAGGATGAGTGGGCTGGGGAAGGCCGTGGGAACGGCTCTCTGGCCCGGAGACCCCGCCCTGCCATCTCCACCCTCCCAGACACACCTAGGCCAGGTGGGGTGGGGCGGCAGGCCCGGCTCTCACCGCAGAGCTGGAAGGGGCCGTGCGGGGGCGTGGGGCGTGGGGCGTGGGAGGAAGCCAGGCCAGTGCGACCCTGGGCAGATGCCTCCGCAGTGTATTCCCTGGCCGGAGTGGCAGGAAGATGAAACACAGCACGCATTTCCCGCTCCTGCCCAAAGCCCCGTGGTTGTTTTTATGTCTCTGCAGAAGAGAACGCCATGCATTTCAGGGACGGGGACGTCAGACTGGACGGCATTCACTCCGCGCCCCGCACAGGCCGTGGGAAGTGGGGAGGAAGGGACCGGGGTGGGCAAATGGCTCTCAGGGCTGCCAGTGGACGCTCCTAGGAGGAGGCCGGGGTGACTAATGCAGCAGGAATTTGTTCAACCACCCCCCTGAAAAACAACCCGACTCAAGATGCTGATAAGAATTCTTTTATGTTATTCCAATAAAAAATACATTCATACAGAAATATAACAATCTTGCAAAAAACAATTTCAAATAAAATCTTGTAAAACAAAATTTTACAAAAATCTTACAAAGATTCTTTTAGATAACAGGGTGCTTCCAAAAAAAAAAGAAAGAAAGAAAGAAATTTCACTAATAGAAATTTTTTTTTTTTTAATTTCAAGAAAAAAGTTTCTGCTTGATTGAGGCTCAGTTATCACCTGAACAGAATGTACCTCTCTGCTCTGTACTCGAGCACTGTGGAAATCGCAGGCCGGCCTCACCCAGGCAGAGAGCTCTGATGGTGTTTGGAAAGTGAGGCAAGCCAGTGCAAGTTTTTTTTTTTTTTTGTCTTTTGTTTACCTTCTTGCTTAATGGAATTGTTATGGCTAAGCACACGGCAGGGCCAAAAAAGGAGTTTTCCAAAATGCAGCAAATCCAGCGCTTGGATTTTGAATTGCCAAAAAGAAAGTGCATTTTCCCCCTAAGCAAAATGAAGTGAGGTTTTTTAGGTAAATGTATTCATCAGCCCAGATTTAAAAAAAAAAAAAAAAGAAAAACAAAAACCAAAAAAACCAGTTATGTGAGCTTTCATCACTGCTCATTTCCAGGAAGATCAAACAAAATACCGACCCGGCAGACTCACGTGTATATATATATGCATATATATATATATATATATAAGACAGACCCGCACCCACACGGCAGCAGCTGCGGGATGTCAGCTGTCCGTGCTGTGGTATGCCAATTTGGGGAAATTACTCCTTGGAAAAACTGGAAGAATCTACATGCTGGAAAAAATAGCTTCATCTGCATAAAAAGTGTTCTAAAAAAGACTCCCTGTGATTAGCTTACTACTCTTAGGTTAGATCTTCTAATAAGGCTGAAATCCCAAACCAAAACCTTAGTGTGTCCGAGTCCAGCTGGGCTTCCAGTATTTCTGTTCAGGCCGCTTCTGAGTGGCCACAGGTACCCTACTCCACACTTGCCAGAAATGCAGGAGCAAAGCCGGCAGTGTGGGACAGACAGAACGCCAAGAAAGTCGGCAGCAAATCGTTAAATTAAAGATAAAGCCTCTATAAAAGTTAGATTATCGTTTTCATCTTCACCTCCTTTATGGCCACTTTGAAATACTTCTTCACAGGCTGTGGAATTTTCTAGCTAAACATTCTAGTTTCTCCTTAAAAAAAATATTTATATATTATCTATATATATAATATATATATACACACATACACATACTATACACACAAATATACACACACAAGAATTCCGCCCACTTTTTTTTTTAAAAAAGTAGTACACTTTCTGTATTACCAACAGATAACTAGATAGATATGTGAAAATTGTGCCTTTTAAGCAAATACATTAACATTGGGGTTTTTTTTTATACTTCTGCATCTTTAATATGTGTGAAACTACTACATATTAAACACAGCCGGTGTGTGATCTACACAGTTGTTGGGCACGGTCTACAGGAGCGTCTCAAGGTGGCAGGATTGGTCAGATTTTTCAATTATCATGTGTTTTCCATTTTAACACTGACAGTCAAGTTGTCTAAGATACTGAACAAACACTGACATGTTTATAAGGGAGTTTTCATCTATTTGTCTCTGCAAAGGAGGACCTTAAAGAGATTTTTTTGTTGTCTGTTTACTGTATTACACGTCGATACAGTACAATGCCAGGTGAAAAAAGAGCCGTAATAAAGCATGCATCACCCACACCCCTGTGTGAGACCCCGCGCCCGGGGCCGCTTGCGTAAGGCACCATTATGAAGATGGACAGTGCATTAACAGCTAGGAAACCAGAAATTAGTCCTCAAGGCATAAATAAGAGAAACGTAGCTGCATGAGAAAACAGTTCCTAAGCATTAGTGGTTTTATCCACCCAACTGAGAAAAATTTTAGGTTCTCCGTCTCACGTAACACCAGACCGGCCGATTCCCTGCCCCTGGCTTCTTTGACACTCAACACGGGCCTCGTTTCTTCAGAGGGCATCGGAAAATTCTCCAGAAAGTCAATCCGAATTCAGACTCGTTTAAGAAATAACCCTATGCCGCCCAATGCCTTTCCGGAAGGGGAGTGTTGACAAAATCGGAGGGGAGAACATTTGCGTACTGCCAGGCCCGGGGTGCTTGGGGGCGGGCACCGCGCGGTATCGCAGCTGCCCGCTGACCTGCAATCAGGGCCGCAGTCCTGACTCGAAAATGGAAAAGCACAGAGTTCCCCAGACCATGCAAGACTCTTTGTATTACGAGGAAAAGTTGCCATTGTGTTATATTGGTAAATACACAGCTTATAGACGGTTACAAATGAGCTCTGTTGTAGTGAGTGAAACGGGCTACTTGACGCAGCGCACGTGCAGTAGCTGCGCCAGACGACCAAGGCTCCTCTCACACGGGAACGGGGGCGCCCGCCCCCCACGCCAGACCACTCGCCACGCCGGGGTCCTGACTGCCCAGTCCCCCACCCTGCAAGTTCTCCCCCGCTTTTTTTGTTTTTGTTTTTTGTTTGTTTTTGTTTTTTTCTAAGGTGCAGACACCCCTCCCCAGTAAATGACTGGTGGTCACCTCATCTAACGGTATACTCCTGGCACACAGAACATTCAAACTGCTTCTTTTCCTGTCCCTTGCAGTCTTGCCACCACGAGGGAAAAAAAGTCTGCCTCATCACACAGTCAGTTATAGATCCTCAACATTCAGCCAACCCACCCACGGACATTCTCAGGGCGCATGCTCATGGAAAGGCTTCGGAGCCGCTCGGAAGGTCAGGGACCAGTGGCGAGTCCGGGGCCACCCACACACCACGCACCACGGGTGCCACGCCGCGTCTCCCAGGGCGTGTTTAGCCCCCGGAAGACCTTCCGAGGAGAGGCCCTGGAGGTGACTGGGTAGGGTGCAAATGGCATGCTTTGGCTGGAACACGCATCCCTCCTTCCACGGCCGCCTCGCAGCCTGGAAGCCTTTTAGCCCACAGGATTCGCCTCTCTGTCCCCTCAGAGGTGCCTCTTCATGTGCAGGGCCAGGTGGTCAGACCTGGAGAAACACCTGCAAGGGCAAAGCAGAAGCAAAGAAGTTAGGCCTCCACCGAGCGCTCGCCTTCCAGACCAGCTCCCTTCTTCCCAGCGCCGCCGACCTCGCTCCTCTGTCCTGGTCGACATTTGCAGGGACAGGAAATCCCAGCTCATAGGCATGTACGTGAAGATGTCTCCCAGCTGCAGCCCCTGAGTCCTCTGCAAACTTGAACTGACCTCCTTTCTAATGCTTTAAATATGCAAACGGCTCCAAGGCCAATCTTCAAAGAGCATCAGTACAATCACTCTGTTCTCACGTACACCCCCTACAGCTCTTCCCGAACACGGACAGTCACCATAGCTGAGAATTTCTAAAAAGGAGCATCAGCAAACAGCCCTCCTTCACACGTGCCTGCCCTGCCTGCCCGGCCACCCCCATGGCCTGCACCTGCTGCTGTGTGGCCCCCGAGCACGTACCTGTCACAGTGGGAGCATTTAAAAGGCTTGGCACCGGTGTGCTTTCGGAAGTGTCTGGTTAACTCATCACTTCTTGCAAAACGCCACTCACACCCTTCCCATGAGCATCTGTAAGGCTTTTCTCCTGGGAAGAGAGCACATGACACGCGGCCGTGACTTCACCGAGACGCGGAGGGAGGGGGGGACTCGACAGCCCGCCGGGTGGCGGTCTGCAAGGGCAGGGTCCCCGCGGCCCCCGGAATGTATAATGCGCTTCGATTAAGGACAGCGTCTGCCAAGCTCAAGGGGACAAGCACAAGCTCTCTCCTGACCCAGCCTCGGGCCTCCGACTGTCGTCCGAGGGACCCACGTTTGGCAAAGCCCACGCCACCGTCACCAAAGTTAAGGCACCACGATGACAATTACTCAGACTGGTAAAATACTTTCGAGATGAGGCGTCAGCCCGCCGAACCCACAGCCTGCCCAGGGCAGAGGTTTATTGCCTTCTCCATGGAAACTGTTTCTCTCCAGCACTGTTTTGTTGCGTGCTCACTCCCTGTGGACCATGAGCCTCTGCAGCTTCTCTGGGACCATCTACATTTCTGCTGCACTGAAGTCATGTGTTTCTGGGAAACCCCGTTTCGATGCCCTCTAGTCACTCTCTAAATGGCAATCGAATTACCAAGCGGCCCTCCTTCTCTGGTCAAATGCTAAATCTGCGTGCCATAAACACGCTACCTGAGAACAGAGTTGCCAAGCCAATCCTCGAGTGTGTGCCGGGACAGGAAGGGGCCTGGTTTTCAGGCCACCTGGTCCCACTCCCAGCCCTGTCACCAAACCCACTTAGGACTCTAGTTTGACCCCTTAGCAATTTGCTGTTGGATGGGTAAGAGAAGTCTGCACCACCTCGGTCTCTACGACCCTTTCCAGCTCTGAATTTTCTGTGATTCTCCCCCCCTTCCCCCCCCATCCCAGAGTTCATCTAACTGAGCACATTGCATTAAGAAGCCGTTGCTGTTTTAAGTGTATCAGAAAACAAAGGCTGCAGAATACACAGAGATTCTCAATAAACAGCCCTGACCAACCCTGCCGCTCACAGAGCAGCGGGGTCCCGTTCTGGTCTCGCACCTTCCTCATCATACCGGCACATGCCAGCCACGTGCCCAGCGATCCTCTGGCCACCCAACGTGACCTGGTGCACAGACGCCACGGTGGACACAGTGGGCCTGGGCAGAGGACTGGGTGTCCACGGACAATGTGATCTGGCCTTGTTGGTTTCATCTGAACGTGTTCACCATGCATCCAGCTCAAATGTCCAGTCTTTAGGACTCTACTCTGAACTCCAGAAAGCCCCCATTCCCAGGTGACCATGGTCTGAGGAAGTGAGGATTTGTCTGCTCTGACCGCATCCTGCGGAGCCGCGGCTCCTTCCCAGGGCCGGTGCAGGGCAGTGGTGCTGCCAGCGGGGGGCCTCCCGGGACCCTGCGGGGACTGACCTGTATGCGTGCGCTGATGCGCTTTCAAGTGGGAGCTTTTGGTGTAAACTTTTCTGCAGCCGTTGAAGTGGCACCTGTGCACCCTCCTCCTGCCGTCCGGGGAGGCATCGCCGCTGCCCTTGTCGCCCGGCTTCCCTGCAGTCCCACTGCGCGCCTTCCCTGGCGAGGGCAGCTCCCCGGGCGCGCACCCCCACAGTTGAGAAGGCTCCCTGCTCAGTTCTGGAGAAGACGGAGGCGTGGAGGTAACCGAGGAGCTCAGGTTTCCCGAATTGACTAAGACCTCGCCAATGGGGTCAGAGGCAAACTTGGCAGGGGGCGAAAGCTCCTCGGAGCTGTCGGAGGATTCGCTGCTGACATCCGAGTTCAGGCTGTTGGTCTCTAAGCTGTAACTAAAGCTCGGGCTGATCAGAGCATCCTCCAGAGGACTGGAAGAGATCTTCAATTCAGAGTCCTCCTTTTTCTCCCGAGCCAGAATGATTTTGGTCCACAGATCTTCCTGGCTGTCAAATTTGATTTCTGAGGCGGAGACATAGCAGGGCTCGCTCTGGAGGTAGCGTTCCAACTCCAGGCAGGTCTGCGCAAAAGGAACCAGAAGGCACGTGACTGTCAGGACTACCGAAAATAGAAGGAAAAGCACATTTTTCTAAAACCATGCAGGGATGAAGGGCAGAGAAACTGCTGCAGTGTCACTACGAGGGGCAAAACCTTCCGCCATTAAGAATCTGTGTCCTTAGGGAAGTTACAGGAAATCTGTTTCTAGGAATGAGTAAGAATTCAGAAGAAAAACCAGAGGGTGAAACCTCTCGTGGCTTCCCCAGAGCTGCACCAATGGCCACAGTGAGTGATGATCACTCAGCCGGTTTTTTTTTTTGGTTGTTGTTATAGTTACCAGTGTTGATGTTTCTAATGGGTTTCCCGTAACCACAGAAGAGAACCAGCCTCACAAACATACCCCCCCAGAGCAGGTTGAACCAGATCATCTGACATTCTCAAGAACCATGTGCAGCAAGCAAGGCTCCACCGTCCACACCCCACGGACATCCACGCAACAGGACAGGAGGATTCACGGCACATGGGTGTTCTGACGGACCCTCTGGGTTCACAGCTGACCACACAGGGCCTCACTCAAGGGAGCAGGCAGGCAGCGGCTAGCTGTCCGCTGTCCGCATTCAGGGAGATTGGTGGAGCTGCAGAGAAACCACCCATTTCCTGTGTCGCTGAGACCCAGAGTGTTTTCAAAGAATGCCAATTCCAAGGGCAGGGCCGTGCATGCCACAGAACTTTAATTACTTCTCCAGTGGTCAGAGGAAAACAAGGAGCGTCAACAACAGAGTGCAGAAATAATTCCAGGACGGCCATCTGCTCCGGTGAGGGAGGCAAGGGGAAATTACTCCACGGCCCTGCTGGGAGTCCCACAAGGAACAAGAACTTTATCTACTGGCCAAGAGCACAACTGGATGAGTCATCACTCCTATTTCTTTCACGCAATGCCAAAGGAGACTTCCTTTTGAAAGTCTGACCAGCAGCCAAGGAAGGACCCGGTTCAACTAGACATGCAGTGTGGCGTGGACAGGGCACCCCCCCGCAGCCCCGCAACCAACCTTTCAAGAAGCTACAACTGCCGAGATCAGCATCCCCTCTCCCCACCATCTCAAACTTCCTAGCCACTGGAAAAGAAAAATGGTAGGAAACGTTTTAGGATTAAATTATGTCTGGCCCCGATTTTCACTAGGATCAGCTGCCCGCATGTCCATATAAGGCTGTCTATACTACTGGAGTCTACAGATGTACATGTCTACACCAAACTGCTCTTTGGAGCAAATCATTTTCAGGGCACGTATCGTCCTGAGCACAGCCCGGCGGAGGGCTGCTGCTTCCCCGGCGGTGTGCCTTCTACCAAAACGCATGCAGCCCTTCCCTCCCCGGACTCCCCAGACTCCCCCCACGGCACGCAGAGGGGCGCAATCACTGTTTTCTCTTTCCCCCTAAAATTAGAGGGCTGAGTTACAATGCACACTGAAGCATTAGGAAGAGAGGCGGCCATGTATTTTACGGATGTTCCGGGAGGAAGAGCAAAGCACATTTATTGAGATCTTGTTAAACTTTGATAATCTGGCTAATTTAAGATCTCCATTATGCTAATGGGCACCAGGGACCAGAAGGAAGCTCTCAGAGAATTTAAAAGCCCCGCAAGGCGACCAGGAGCCAAGCCTGGCCCGTTGCCCAAATCCCAAATGCCCGAAGGAAACTACTTAGATCAATTTCAATCACGTCCCAGGGAGCAGCTTCTTTGAGGGGAAAAAACAGGGGGAGGGGAGAGGAAGGCAGGAGAGGGCTGTGTACAATTAGGCAGGCGTGTGAAGGCTGCAACACTTTGCATTTCGTCCCCAAGAGCTTTCTAGGCTTAGAGACCCACAGAATATATTTGATCTGGTAATTCACTTTGTGACAAAAAGCAAACACCACAGCAGGGCAGAGAGACAACACCAAACCCACCTTCCATCTTTTTTAAAGACAATGGGACAAGTGTCAAGTCTCCCTCCCCTGGGGCAATCGTACGAATAAGAATGAGAAAAATTTAAGTCGCTTAAATGTCCAATGCCAAAAATTCCAGTCCCACTAAAAAATGCCGGAAACCGAGGTCCTTCTTCCCCAACTGAGACTCGAAGCAATTAGGACGGGCTCATTGTCATATGACTGACAAGTCACTGGTGTGCAAACAGTTTTGTTTTGTTTTTTTTTTCCCCCTGACCAACCAGAAAAACAGATAAGGAAGGGGGAAAAAAAAAGGGCAGGTCTAGGAGAAATGGGAAGCATTGCAAACAGGGAAAGGACACTGGCAATGGCAACATTGCAGATTTAAAAAACTGTGTGTTTAAGCACCAGAAGCAAAACAAAAACACAATCTTTTTTTTTTTTTTAAAGTGCCCTGGCAGTGGCAGCAAGTGCGTCCCTGCGACAGGACCGGGCCGTGCAGTGTGGACCCAGGACAGCCGTGCAGTGTGGACCGGGCCGTGCAGTGTGAACCGGGCCGTGCAGTGTGGACCCGGCCGCGCAGTGTGGACCGGGCCGCGCAGTGTGGACCAGGCCGCGCAGTGTGCACCCCGGGACAGGACCGGGACAGCCGCGCAGCGTGCACCCGGCCCGCAGTGTGGACCGGCCGCGTACCTGTTGCCAGTACTCCTCCAGCGACGGCAGCGCCGAGAAGTAGCCGGTCTCGTGCACGATCTGGAGCTCCTGGAAGATGCTGCACATCGGGAGCACGTCCATGGCGGGCGCCCGAGCGCCGAGCTCCCCGCACGCCGGCCGCGGTCCCGCCGCCCCGCGCCCGCCCCGCAGCGCAGCGCCCGGCTCGGCCAACCGCGCGGAGACTGCGAGCGCCGGCGCCGCAAAACTTCCCTATTCAAAGCTCCGCCGCCGGCGCCCCCGCCCCGCCCGCGCGCCCGCCCCCGCCACGTGACCCGCCGCGCGCCCGCCTCCCCCCCCCACCGCGCGGCCCAATCCCGCCGCGCCCGGCCCGGGGGCCGCGCGCCGATGACGTCAGCTGCGGCCAATCGCGCGCGGCGACACAGCGCGGCCCCGCCTGGCGTGACCGAGCCTCTCCATCACGGGCCTCGCCATTGGCTCGATTCGAACTCTGCCCGCGCCGATTGGAGGCCGGCCTCGCAGGCTATTTTTAGCAGGGTATATAAGGCGCCGGCGGCCGCGCGCCGGAGGAGTCGGCGCTGGGAGGTGCGCGGCCGAGCGGTGCGTCCGCCCGCGGCCGGGGCCGGGCGAGCCGGGCCGGGGAGCCGGCGCCGGGAGAGCCGGGCCGGCCTGTCCCCGTCGCCGCGGCCGAGCCCCGGTTCCAGCGTTGTCCCGGCGGGCGGCCTCCCGGTCCTCGTCCCGGTGCCCGGGCCGCCCCGTCCCCGCTGTCGCCCTCTACCCCAGGGTCCCCTCTGTCCGCCTGCACCGCCAAGGCCACCCCGTCCTCCTGCGTCCTTGGGGTTCCCCTCTGCTCCTCCAGTCCCGGGGCGCCCTCTGTCTCCTGCTCCCCCGGGGCTGCCCCCCAGCCCCTGCGTTACTGGGGTGCCCCTCTGTCCCCTCCCGCCGCCCTCTGTCCCCAGGGCCACAGAATGGGGCGGGGGAGCGCGCAGACTGCAGGTCTAATTGGGAGAAATCTGTTTATCTTGCAGAGGGCGGTCTCAAAGAACCCTCTCCAAGGTTAACAACCAGGTTTTCCCATGAATGTGTAAACAATTTAAATGAGGTGGAAGCTGACATTCAGGGTGGTTTTTTTTTTTTCATATAAATCATCTTCTAAAATGCACCATAATACTCATTTTCAAGTAAAATGCCAAGAACACAAAGAACGAGCATTTTTACATTCAAGATGGAAAACTGAATTGTAGCTCCTATTGTAATTTTTATTTCAAAATAGAGTTTAATGGACATGCTTTTTTTTTTTTTTTAAAGTTTCAAAAGAATGGACTATGTAAGACGTCTCAGAGGGTTTTGTGTGTTCAGTTTTAGAAGACCCTTGAGAGCTGACTAGTATAGTAAGATGGCGAGTATAGCAAGAACGCTGTAATGTAGCAAGAATGTGAAATTCTAGGCAGGATCCTTTCTTTGGGTCAATAGTCAAGAAAGGTCATCATCTTACTTTCTATACCTACTTTGTGAGGATGGTCCAAAATGACCTGATAAAAGTTACTGTTGGCCTATGTTTATCATGTTTATTACCCAGTGACCAGGAGGCAGGATGGGCCCCGGGGGACATCACCTTGAGTCTGAAGGGAATGGCTTTACTTTGAACCATACACAGGGTCAGCCCAACGCCCAGTGCCTAGCTGCTAATAGTGTTGGGGAAATAGTGAACTGGGATATGTTTTTCTCAATAATTAGGCTGTGACCGTGGCCCCAGAATTACCCAAGGAAGCAGGAGTCTGAAGCAGGTCTGCAACTGAAGACCAGGCACGCAGAACACACCTGGAGCATCAGGTGAAGGCAGGATGGCTCTGGTAACAGTGATCTGTGCCTGGCATGTGGGCGTCACCGTGTGGGTGTCCCAGCTGACCTTTGGGACAGCTGATTATTAATTGTTTTAATATTTTCTGAAGTCTGCATTCCTATAGAATGCAAATGCATCCTCACCCCTCACATGACTGCGTGGTAGAAGGCTGTGTAGCTTATTTTTACAAAAGTGAGTCTAACTGGACATCACGCAGATGCAGCACCATCAACAATGTAATTTTCAGAAAAATATAAAAAGATTTAAAGGCAGGATACGTGTAGAAACTGAATTTCAAATGGAATAAATTGTACGACTTCCTGCTGCACCCATTAGCCATTCACCACCTATTACTCACACCCTCTGACTGGCCAGATACTGGCACACAGAGATCTTCAGGACGGGCAAAAGTCCCTGGGTGTGGAGGGGCAGGAGACTATAGATGTCTTAAAACAAAGTCACTTCTGCTACTCACGGTGGAACCGTTTGGTGGGAAAACACCATTTTCTTTGTATGTGAAAAAGAGCGTTATGACGTCTGAGCGATACCAGTTGCACCCGGTTTTTAAGAAGAACAGCAGAGTCACCCAGAGGAGGGAACTGTGGCCTGGTGTAAAAAGGTGGACTTTAAACTCTGGCTATCTCTGCGACGTGTGTGGCCCTGGTCATGTTATTTAAACAGGAGATTAAAATGTCTATTAGAATTAGTCTGGTGTAATTAGAAGAGGCGGATAGTAGTCATCCAATGACATGAAGGCGGTTGCACTTATTCAACATTTATCCATTTCTAAGTTAGCTCTTGATACTTATTTTATAATCCCCCACCCCCTCTTATTTTAACAGTGAATGAACTCAGATGTAAAACAAAATCAACTTCGCAGGCCACAAAGCCAATCAAGTTGGTGCTCGTGTCTCTGCCACCATCTTCAGAGGGTCAGGACCCCTTGCCTGTGATGCCAGCTCCTTGCTGCCCTCCTAGGAGGTCAGTCCTCAGCCTCCCTTGCACCCCCACCCCACCGCCCCATTCTTTCCTCCGCTCCTCATAGTTCCAGACTACACTCGTTTATCTCAGACCAGGAAGCTCTCTTTGCTGCTTTTAGGAAAAAAAATAAATAATCCATTGTCTAAAGTTTGCAATTGAAACCTAGCTTTTCATTTAAAGATAATTTAAGATGGTATTATTATTGAGATGATATATTGTTTTTAGGTACTTTTGATCTTTCTCTTCTAGGTAATTCAAGAGGAACTCTTAAGAGAAGTCTTGTAAATCTGAGGATTAAGTCCCCAGTTATATTGGCGGAGAATGTTCCAACTCTTGGGCAAAAAGCCAGGTTTGTTGTTTTTGTTCTGTTTTTGGTGTTATTACCAATATGTTGTCTGTTCTAGAGCAAACTAATATTTCATTTCATCTATTTCTTTGGGTGGTTGTGTAAAATATAATTGTTAAGAAAGTACTTTTGAATATTTTTATGACAGGCGCTATGTAGGTATAAAATGTTCATGTTTATTTAATGTCTCATTTGCAGATAATTCTGTTTAAATAGTGTGTATTGTCTTTTCTCTCTGGGGATTTTTTTTAGGAGGTATGGTTTTTTTTTAATTGAAAGAAATGGGTTATTACATGACAGGTAAGTTATAGATTCACTCTTTAAAATAGCTGTTAGTGCTGAGAACAGCTAATGAAGCAAAGTGCCCTACTGGTAGTTTTCAATAGATGTTGAACTTATTAACCAATGGAACATGCTAAGTACAATGATGGTGATGTCTGGCATTTATGGGGGAGAATTTCTATCGAGCTGAGAACTTTGTTTAGCAACCCTCTTTGTAAAATGTGGTTGTAAGGTGCGACAGCCCTGCCTCTCCCCAGAGTAGTGGCTCCTGAAGGAGCTCTGAGTGGACCCCACATGTGTCGCTAAGATGTCCATTCTCTGCAAGTTGTTCTGTGTATTCCACATGTCTCCAACAAAAATCTCAGCTGCCATCTTTTTTGTAGAAATTGTCACACCTGCTCTAAGATGTCCAGGAGATGCTAAAGAGAGCACATGGCTAAAACCACCTTGAAAGCCAGAGGCTTTATAATACGGGTTTTGGGACTTAAAGCAAAACTAATCATGGCTGTGTGGCATCGGTGCAAATATATACAAGTGAACCAACGCGACGGAGTAAGGAGCTCAGAAACGCGTTCATACTTACACAGATTTTTGCTTTTCAGAACGGTGTCGCTGGTGGGCAGGGATTGACTGCAAAGGGGCGTGAGGGGCTCTCTTGAAGTGCCAGGCGTGTTCAATGTCTGGTTGGAGGTTTGGGTTACACAGGAGGATGCATTTGGCCAGACTGATCGACTGGTACACTTAGCACGTGTGTATTTAACTTTCTGCAGATTTTACCCTCCTTCCTCCCAAAAGAGAGAACCGTAAACAAGTATCAGCTCCAGTCGATGCCGGTCAAACTGCCGCATTTGGAGGGGAAGCGTATCGCGCTAAGCTCGGACACTGGGAGGGATTGAGAGAGAGAAAGGCAGGAGGAGGAAGGAGGAATGGGTCGGTGGAGGGAGGGAGGGCCGGATAGGTGGATAAGTATGCCACAAATAAGCAAATACAGTAAAATGACAACTGTCGCTCATCTGGGCGGTGGGTACCTGGGCTGTGTTCACTGATACTGTAAACTTCTCTGTGTACTTGGAAACCTCACTGAAAAGTTGGGGGGAATATGCTAGAACAGGAAACAGGGGCCTCACCACCGTGCACTTTGGCTAGTCACATCTGGCTTCAGGTTCTGACACCTGGTAGCTGTGTGACTCGGGCACGTCGCCTGGCATCGCTCAGCCTCCGTTTCCTGTCCTGCGTGATGGGTCAGTAGTAATGTCTTCCTGCCTGTGCCTGTCCCCGGGCGCTCTGGAAGCCCTGCTTGGGCATTAATCTAGTTATTTCTCCCAAACAACACCGATGAGCACTGATTGTTACCCACTGTTTCATGAAGCAGCCTCAGGAATTGAGACTCAGACCTAGAGTTTATAAGAAGACAAGAAAAAAAGGGCAGCTTGCCAAAGACTAATGATTGATGCATTTGGTGTAAATCCAAAGCCTGTCATTGAGTATTAAATTGTTAGAGAAAAAAAAAAATAGAGAAAAGGAAAAAAAAATTACAGCCGAGTAAAAGATTTGAAGATTGGCCGTGGCAAGAAAAGATTAAAGTTTGCCCTTGTAAATTAAATAAGTTACGGTTGTGTTTGCTCATGAATACTTTTAATCTTATTTCAATCAACTATGTTCTAAGTAAAAACAAATGACCAATGATGTGTTCTAACAACTTAGCAACCACTAAAAATTGTCCAAGGAAGTTTTCCAAGGAGGGGAATTGGATAGATGGTCTTCAGGTGTCGGACACCTGCGGATATGTAACATGCTATTGAAATAAGCAAATGAACTCCCCTCGCGTTTCCATGCCGTCTGTGACTTCTTTGAGCACGACTGGCCTTAGTTATGGGTTTATGGCTTTGTTTTCCCTAGAGCCTCAATACAAGAGAGTTCTTTATCTTTCTTCATCCGTTCTGAAAGCTTTCTTGGTGGAGTCTTTAGGTTTTTCTATACCTATGATGATGTCCATGAGCAGGGACGATTTGACTTCCTCTCCTCAAGTTTGGAGGCCTTGCCTTTCTTTCTCTCTCTTGTCTCAGTGCTCTGGCTGGGACTCCAGTGCTAGTTTGAACAGACGTGGCAGGAGTAGGCGCCCTTGTCTAGTCCAGTTCTTAGAGGAGAATGTTTCGGCCTTTCCCCGGTCAGTGTGATGTCAGCTGTGGGTTTGCCATCTAGGGCCTTTATTACGTTGAGGTACTTTCCTTCTATAACTAAGTTACTGAGGGTTTTTTGTTATTCTCATGAAGGGATAGTGAAGAATGAACCTGGACCCCCCACCTCCCACCCTTTATAAAAATCAACCCGAAATGGGTCATAGACCTAAATGTATGATCCAAAACTATAAAACTATCAGAAAAAAAAAAAAAAACACAGGAGAAATGCTTCAGGACATTGGCCTGGGAAAAGATTTTTGTGAATAAGACCTACAGATCTCAACAGCCCAGACAGCAAAAGCAAAAATAAACAAACGGCTTCTGCACAGCAAAGGAAATAATCAACAAAGTGAAAAGTCAACCTGCAGAATGGGAGAAAACATTTGCCAACTATTCATCTAACAGGGGATTAGTGGCCAGAACATACAAGGAACTCAAACAAATCAACAGCAAAAAACAAACAATCTGATTTAAAAATGGGAAATTATCTGAACAGATGTTTCTCCAAAGAAGACCTACAAATGGTCAGAAAATATATATGAGAAATAAACGGTCAGCATCAGTAATCATCAGGGAAATGCAAATCAAAATCATGATGCGGTATCATCTTACCCCAGTTAGAAGGTCTATTATCAAAAAGATAAAAAAAAAAAAAAATAACACATGCTGGCAAGGATGCAGAGAAAAGGGAACTCTTACTCACTGTTGGTGAGAGTGAGAACTAGCACAGCCATGCAGGAGAACAGTAGGTAAGTTCCTTTAAAAACCACAACCAGAACTACCGAAGAATCCAGCAATCCCACTACGAAGTGTTTCTCCAAAGGAAAGGGAACCCGTTTATCAGACAGACACCTGCAGCCCCGTGTCCACTGCAGCCCTGTTCACAATAGCCAAGGCATGGAACCGGCCTGGGTGTCCAACTGCGGATGAATTGAAAAGGAAGATGTGGTATATTCTATGTAAACAATGGAATACTTTGCAGCCCTTAAAAAGAGTGAAATCCTGTCATTCGCAACAACGTGGACAGAACTAGGTGACATTATATTAAGTGAAATGAGCCAGGAACGAATGTTCTCACTCATGTGAAAGCTAAAACAATGTTGATCTCATAGAAGTAAAAAGTAGCACAGAGGATACCAGAGGCTGGGAAGGGCGGGTGCAGGGAGGTTTCAGGAGAGAGCTGCAAAGGATACAAAATTACAGCTAGACCCAGTATTCTGTAGCGCCCTAGGATGACTATAGTTAACACCGATACACAGTTTCAAATAGCTGGAAGGAGGATCTTGAATCTCTCAACACACGGAAATGCTAAGTGTTTGAGATTATGCACATGCTAATGGCCCTGATCTGATGGCTATGCATTATTTGTATGCAAACGTCCCTATATCCCCTGTAAATGTGTAAAATTACTATGTGTTAATTTAAAAATATTTTAAAGTTTAAAAAAACAAAAACCAGAGTGAGATGATAAATAAAAGTGAGGCGTAGTGTTATCTGACAGGAAGCGTGTGCAAGGTGTAATTATCAAGTGATAGAAGTTCCTCTTTTACCCTTAATTTTAAAAAAGATAGGGATTTTCTATCCCTTTAGGTCTTTCTGTATATACACATTGCGTTGTTTATTCGATGACATTTGTTCGCAGGCAGCCTCAACTGTAAGCTACGGGAGGTCGGAAGGAAATAGGTGCTTTAACATGCAGCATCCGTGTGTGGGGGGGAAGAGCCCGAGTTTCAAAACGTCCTGAGAGCGCTTGACTCTGGCGCAGGGGGAGGCTGCCCAGCCCCTGCCCAGAGCATCTCGGCCACTTCAAAAGCCCCCCTGACTCTCACGTGCTTTATGATTCTACAGCCAGAAAAGCATCTCCATTTCGGCATTTTGTTGATCTGATAAAGAGCCCCAAGGGAGTTCTAGGAGAAGCAAAATTCCAGAGAGGCTGGCGCCCCCGTCCTGGGAGGTGCCCCGTGGTTTGCCTCCTGGGATGCCCGAGCTCCAGCGCGCGGACCGGGCGCGGGCACATGCTTTGCTGACGGGTGCGCTTGGGTCCTTTCTGTTTCCCTAGCGATCCTCCTGTCTCTGATTGTCGCTGCACGTGAACAAGGAAACCCTCGCAGTTCTGAGTCCTAATCTCACAGAAGCCCAGGCTGTTCTGACGGTCCCCACTGTCATTCCCAAATCTCGAGGCCACGTCTGGGTGTCCGGGTCTAAACCAATAGGGAATCCGTTGCCACCTTCCTGCTCCCCGATTCCTTGACGTGTCTGAGGGATGTGGAGGGAAGGTTGCCTGGGCTGAGAGATGCAGGCATCATGCCCCAAGATAGAATTTCAACAGCGAGGGGCCTGGCGATGTCCGCTCTTCCCTGGTTATCGAGGAAGAATTCAGAAGCTAGGATGTGTAACCCGGCATCGGTCACTTCTCATAACACAGGACATGGGACTGACGTCATCACGGAAAGTCATTCTGTGCCATCCAGAGAGGACCCGCCTTTGAAGACGAGCCTGGGTTTGAGGCTAACCTCTGCCCTTTCACCAGCTGCCTGGAGGACCCCTGACCTCTGCCCTTTCTGCTAAGGCTTCTGCGGGTCCGTTAAAGACCTGCTGAGTCAGCAGGATTGGTGCAGAGTTAAGTGAGATAATGTACGCCCAGCTATGAATTGTAGAAGTCCTACTAAGTAGCCCCCCACCTTTTTATTTTTTACAGTATAGTAACAGATTACTCCCCAGGAAGATCCCACAGTTATGAAACTGGGCGGTGCTGTCCGCAGAAGTTGTTTATCCCCCTTGGGGGCCAAGTGACAACCACGGCAACGGGTTGAAGAGGCAGATTGCTACTTAAAAGATGGACACCTTTTCTGTTTCGTTTTCTGCATTTCCACCTGCACGTGGCTATAGATACATCAGGTCACGTATTGTCCTTGAAACAGCCTCGGACCGCAGGGATGTGCCTCACTGTCCCAACACCAGTCCCTTCTGTCCTGGGGCCGTAGCAGGACGATGCTCCCAGGTTGCCCTCCCGCCTCCTTCTGACTCCACACTCGCTCTTCCCACCTGGGCCCGAGTGCGGACGGTCTTCACGGTCTCTCTGCTTGGCCTCCCCACACCCCACCAGAAAAAGTCTTGTTTGGGAGTGAAGGCGCACGCTTGCACAGACACAGACACACACAGACATACACAGATACACACAGACACACACTCACAGACACACACAAACACAGACACAGGCAGAGACACACAGACACACACAAACACACACAGACACAGACACACACAGACACACACACAGACACACGCACATACACTTGCACACCTTGGCAGGTGTCCTGGCTGCCCACAACTTCATGGGACATTAGAGTTTGTATCTGGTTTAAGACCAATGACAACCTGAAGGATTACCTTTAGACTTACTTTTCAAGTAAAGTATCGTATTGTTGTGATTAACAGATTCATAAAAATATGCCAGGTCTTAAGCACGTTTTAATGATTAACTCCAGGGACCGAGTAGATGGCAAACATTTGCCTAGGATGACCTGTCCTCAGACACCGCGTGATTGAGAGAAAAGCCCCCTGGTGATGTGCTGTGCATTTGGTTATCTTGTTCAAATGCAGCGTCTGCTTAGGAGTTAAATCCTGGAACTGCCTGACCAAAAAAACAAAAAAAACCCAAAGTACTTTAAAGTAACATGTTGTCATGGTAGCTTGAAAATGAGAAGGTGTGAGTGTCCCTGTGTGCAAAGGGCGCCCACCGCAGGGACTGCAGCTTCTGCGGGGAGGAGTCGCAAGTCGCTCTCGTGGGTCCAGCAGCCCTCACCAGATGCCAGAGCAGGTAGCTGCTTCCTTAATACTTCCAGGTAAAATCTCACGTGACGGAGCGCAGGAAAGCATACAGCTCCAAAAAGCACATGGGCAGAACCTGTCATTTCAGAAAACTAAAATTATAAAGGACTCTTCATGTCTCAAGGAAAATAACGGAGAAGAAATGTCAGGCGCTGTGGTTTTCCTGCATAGATTTTAGCTCATATGCATCACAAGCCATTTTTTTTAGGAAAGTCAAAATTTCACACATTTACAGAAATAGTTTGCTTCAGATCTGCAATGAAGCCTCGAAACCACATGTGTTTTTGAAACTGCCAATCCAGGATAATGTCTAGAGTGTCTTACTTTTTTTTTTTTTCAAAATACCTAAATTAGATCTATGCAGAGTGTGGAAACGGCTGATAACTGGCAATCCGGAGTTAGTAGAAGGGGGAAAAAAAAAGGGGCTTTCTCGAAGCATCTCCCCTCCCCCAGACCAAGTGAAAGGACTGTATTGTGCTGTTCCCGGGAGAGTTGCATGCGGCAAATCGATTCAGAGATAATGAGACATCATGTTTCTTGGTTCAGCATTTAAAAATATAAAACCAACAATTACTGATGGAAACCATTCATTCCGAGATTCAAGGAGGGAACAGCAGAGGAAAAAAGCACCCGTGTCCTAAGTCTGAGCGTCCTGTGGGTCATTCGGCCGGCACAGTCCCGACTCCCGTGTCTACAGAGACGAGCTCAGGGCGGGGAGGACGGGCTGCAGGTTCCGGCCCGGTTCTGACCCAGTCCCAGCCTCAAGGAGGCCTCTGCCGCCTGCCCACAGAGGCCACGGCCGTCACTTCCGTGGCCCTGGGGTCTTCCGTGGCCCTTTGCAGTGGCATCCAGCAGAGCGAGGTCCCCTTACGGAACCGAGAGAGCGCTGGGTGGAGACATGTCTCACTGGGAAGCCCATGATGGGCACAGAATCCCACACGTCTAACTGTACAGCGAAGCCTTTCCACTTGCATCACTTAGAGTCTGGTTGGGTGAATTAGTGAACGTCTAATTACAGAATTTAAAGAATCCCTTTCCTTTTATTTCCAGTGCATTTCAGCAGCGGAGGCATCGTTCTCAAATAGCCCCTTGACTGTAAACATGTTGTCAGTATTCAGTAGGCGGTAGCCCCAGTTGTACACATGGACGTTTCAGTCTTTTACCAAGCGTTTGTCTTGAAACACACTGTTTAGATTATCAACTTGCACTGTGTACGTGCAGAGCTTTAGTAGACAAAGATAAGCTTCAGCCCAGCCCCGGTCACAAGGAACAAACATCCTGAAGTTAGTAAGATTTTTAAAACCCGGGTATATTTTAATGTGTTAAAAAAGTTCACCTCACCAAGCGTAAACTTTCAGTTAGCGGCAGTGATGTTACTATTCAGTGTTGTAAAAGATTGTGCAGCTACATTCAAATACTAGAATCTATGTCCTTAAAAAACATTAAGTGTGTATTTCCTCTCGTTAAAAAGACACTCATTTGATTCTATCATAATACTCGTGGAAATATATCTTGCAATGTTTTAATGATGATGCATTGAGGAATTCTCTCCTCTTTCCTAGAAAACATTAATTAAAATCTCAAAGCCTTTTATCTCCATTTTACATTTTTCTCCGACAAAAAAAAATGTATTATTTAGAAAACAAACACTGTTGCTGTGTGGCAGGTTATTTTTTTTTCAAATGACACAACACAACAGAATAAAATATATGATCTGTAGTTGCTGGGGCTGAGTCACTTCCTGTTTCAATAACAAGAATGTCATCAGCTAAACTCTAACCAGCACAGTTTGTCACTGTGTATGTGGCTTTATTTGTACATGTTGCCAGAAAGTTCTTAGAGAAAACACACTCATGATTTTGATACCAAAAAAGAGACTTTCAGGGAGCAGCAGTCTTGGCTGCGGCTGGTGCCTGCTGCATTATTTATGCTAGAACCGAGGCTTCCTGATGGAAGAGATAATGCTTCCCCAACTGCATGAAAGGCTCCTTTAATTTTTGTCCAGGGAATTCCTACTTTCCTCGTATCTCCAAAGCTCTCTCACCCGTGCGCGGTGGTTTTCCACAGATGGAGTGTTGGCGCTCCACTCTTACCATGGCGAGGACATCAGAGCCCAAGACTCAGAAAACCTGAATCTTTGCCTGGCTTTGCCGAACGACTGTTTGATCTTGGACTTGCACGTCCACGTCTACGAAATTATGCTCTTGAACAACATGATCTCTGTGCTTTCTGCCAGTGAGAAACTATTATTCTTTCTCTCGAATCATGAAATTGAGTTGACATATTTTGCATGGCCAGTGCCTGATGTTCTCTGAGTTTAGAGCTTGCTTCCCCAGAGAGCCACTGGGCTAATTTTAAATGATTCATCTGCATGAGTCATTAGCATGCTGCCTCCAGGACGAGATGGCTATCTTTTGCCTTTGTTGCTACCATTTTTTTTTTCTTCTTCAAATAACTGCAGCTCAGCAGCTCAGATTCCAGATACTATGCCTGGTTACATCAGGGGGAAGGTGTCACCCAGGGCTCTAACAGCACACCTGGTGGGTTTCCAGTTTGAGTGCTTCTGAACTGTCCCTCCAGGCTGTCTCAGAGGTGGACATGGTTAGGGTCAGATTCTCAGTAGAACGAGAGACATTTCAGGGATCTTCCAGCTCTAGCCTAAAAGAAGCCACCCAGTGACTAATCAGGGGTCAGATCCCCTTTACAGCCCGGATGAAACACCAGCCTATTGGAGGAAGAGAAATTCCCTGCAGATGAAAAGGAACCTCAGACAAAAACCGAGTCACGATTCTGCCCCAGTGTTCACATCTCATCGCCTGTCTGAAAGCACATGGCCCCACAACTTCTCTTCCAAACCCGCATGGCGTCATAAGCACGCTTCCCTCTCAAGTGTGCCTTAAAAATTCATCCAGAGTCTAAGTATAAAGGCATCTTTCAGTTGTAGTAATTAACATCTTATTTGCATTCAGGACAATTTGAGGTTCCACATGAGTGCCTTATCTGGTGACAGGCATTGTGTACTTGCTGAGTAAATATTTGCTGTCGGTTATAAAGAATGAATAAGATGGGCATGGCCCTGTGTCCCTGCCCTGTAGCCCAGGGTTGCCTTCCGAGTGAGTGGTGGTGGCCACGGCTGAGTCAGTCAGAGCCGTAACCCGCAGCCTGTGCGCGGTGGCCCTGGGCGCCGGTGATTGGTTCCAGAGTCCTGCGTCGTTACTGTTCCTCCCCCCCCACCTCAGCTTCGTACACCCCGTTTGAGATGCTGCTGCCGTGCAGCTGCTGGAGTGTTGTCAACACCCTGTCTTCTCCTGAAGCCTGGTGTTCCTGGGGAGGGAGTGGCAACTGTTGGGGAAAGTGTAATCTTTGGGAGGTGAGCCTGGGGTCTGGGGACAACCACAGGGCACGGGGGCTGGTGGGATTGGCAGTGACCACAGACAAAGGATCTGATAATGACCACGGAGCACAGGATCCAGTAATGACCATGGGCATGGGATCTGGTGGGATCTGGTAACGACCACGGGATCTGGAGGGATCTGGCAGTGATCACAGGGCACAGGATCTGGTGGGCTCTGATAATGACCATGGGCACAGGATCTGGTAATGACCATGGGCACGGGATCTGGGGGGATCTGGTAATGACCACAGGCACAGGCGAGTCCCCACCAGGCACAACCTGGGGATGTGGAAATGGATCTAGGCTGACGCCAGCACCTCCACAGTGCTTGGCCCATCCCTGGCACTGACAAGCCATTTGGATCCCTGGGTCCCAGAAGAACGTGAGACGTGAACAGTCGGCTCCTGAGTTGTTTGGTTTACCAGGAGTTGGGCTGTGTGTGCCCCGGGGCTGGTCCTTGCCAGCCTCGGCGCAGATCAGACGAGGACTCGGTCCTGCGACAGTCTCCAGCCTGTCCTCCCTTCCAGGCGCTCCCTGCCAGTCTGCGCTGCGCTTTGGGAGAACGATCCTCCCACCGCAGAGTGATCTGTGTCTGCACGCGGCTTTCCCTTCCCATTTCAGGGTCTCAAACTCCCTCCGGCTGCACCCTCAGTGTGGCGGCCAGGCCTGTGAGCTGTCCCTCCTGGGCCCTCCAGGCTGACTTGACTGGCTTCCCTCTGGCCGCCCCTCACTCCAGCCAGCCACCAGGTCGGCTTCCCCGCACGCGGCGGCCCGGAGCTGCAAAGCCACGTCTTCCCTCTGGCCTGTTTCTTACACGGACTGACCTCCCCATCACCGTGCCTGTGGTGAGGTTTCCCCTCCCACAGGGCCCAGCCCTGCCTGCGGGGACACTTCTGTGCAGCCGTGTGCTGGGTCTCGGGGTGGGTCTCCCCCATGTGGTAGGTCTCGGCCTCCTCTGGGCGCCTGCAGCACTGTGTGTCTGCCCTGCTCTCAGCCCAGGACTCTCCAGTTAAGGGGGTCTAAGGCAGCTGTTTCCCTCCCCGCAGCACACCTGCAGACAGACCGGTGGTGAGGCAGGAAGAGCTTTCTGGCTGTGCCACCTGGGGCAAGCCTTGCTCTCTGAGCCTCAGTTTCCTCCTCTGTAGCAGGGGGATTGCCGTGAGGGTGGAAGGAGACAATTCACACAGGAAGCCTGACTTGATGCTGCTGCGTAGCAGATGTTCAGGAAAGATCTCTCACCAACCCCTGGAGCTCATGGGGGCAATTAGCTCGTTTGTTCTCTCTGCAGAGACAGATCTGCGCCAGGTATTGTTATCAGTACCCCAGATTCGGGGCTCTGATCTGTGTGCCTGGCAGGGGCCCCAGGCCCCCAGTGTCACTCAGCAGTGACAAACCAAAATAAAAGATCCTGGCGAACGATTAGCAGCCCTTCCTGCTGCTGTGGTCAGAAACCCTGTTGCTATTTTAGGGCCGGCATTGTTCAGTCTGGATTAAGTTTTCCTTTGCTGTCTATTTTGGCGCTGACTTGCTCTGAAAGGCCAGGCTCCACGCCGTGTGTCACGGCCAGTGGCTCGTCCGCGGGCTTTGTCGGAGGCTACGCGGAGAGGATATCACCAGTGGGAAAAATAAAAGACGAGAGAACTTGAAAATAAAATACCGTCCATTCAGAATCTTGTTAAAAATGTATTTTTACATAAAGAGATATCTTGGAAAGGGTTTTGCTTTTATTTTAAAGCTAAAGGAAATCAGATTTACAGAGTAATGTGAATTTTTCGAGGAAGAGAGGAATTGTGAGGGTCATTCTACAGTGTCCCTGTACACATCCCAGAGTCTGTGTGCAGGTGTGTATACGTGTGTGTGCCTCTGTGTGCATGTGTGTCTGTGTGTGTATGTGTCCATGTGCAACTTTTCATCTACTCACGTGTTTTCTGAGTGGGATGGGTCTCTGAATCCCAGGAAAGAGTCTGTCCTTGTGCTTACTAAAAAAGTCTGTCAAGACAGTGTGACCACAAGGTAAATTTGGGGGATTAGCGTCTTGTGCTTAGATTATTTCCACCCACTCTTGTCCCCCGTCTACGATGCCCACTGCCAAGCAGGCTCATGCTGTCACAGGACAGGAAACCACGGCCATCTGATTTACATTTCCTATTTATCAAACCGTGTCGACAGCCTGCCCTTGGCCAGGAGGCATTTTGCCTTTTCCCTGCAGAGGGTCTCCGGGCTCCAGAGCCAGAGGTGTCGGTGTCCCCAGACACGTGAGCTCAGGGTTACGTAAGGAGCCGGAGCTGGCCTCAGAAGCGCCGGGCTCTGCGCTGTGCGCTCGGCTCCACACGCCGCACTGCAAGGCTCGCTTCCTGCTCTCGGGGGCGGAGTGTTTTCTGTTGATCGCTCAGTGTTATTCTGAAGGGAAGAAAACAGTGCCATTCTCACTGCCGGGGACAGGACAGCCCAGTGGCTCTCAGGGCAGGCGTGTAGGTGTGGCTGTGCCCTGGACAGTCTGGAGGTGGCTGGGGAGTTAGTCTTGAGGCTGTGTCTTGTAAATAGTGAAGAGGTTTGTGTCGCTGGGGAAATTCGCCCACGGCCCATGCCACGGCTAACTGGGCTTACAGGAAACGCTCTCCCAGGTGAAACAACCTTTGGCACCAGCTCCTAACTTTCAGTTCAGGGAACGGTGAGTTCCCGGTACCAGGGAGTGGAAGCTGATGTCATTGGAAAGATATTGCCTTGCTTTGAAATCAGCAAGTGTGTTCAAGGTTCTCCAGCACACACACAGTTGAAAAATGTGTCTCTGAATAGCTGTGGGCAGCTTTTGGATAAACAGATGTCCTGAAAAAGCCCATGTATGTGGTTTTCCCTAGAGAACGCTACATAGTTTTTACATGTGCATTTCCATTCTATTTTCACTTACAACTTTCCCAGAAGATATTGTTAGGAGTGAAAAGCCAAAATTAGCTCTAGGGCAAGAGTGAATAATTTCAACAGCCACTCTAAGATGGCTTATATTTTCGAATCCATATATGGGTGAAAGTAACAATTTCAACAGGAAGGGGGGGGGATAAAAGGAAAACTTTTGCACACAACAGAAGAAAAAATGTTTAAACTTTCATATGTGAAAAAGTTCAAATTCCCAAGTGTTGCTGAATGAAACTCCGTAGTTTTAAAATTTGCTTTCAATAAAAATTTATTTGAAATGAAATGCTTTGCTAACTTTCAGGGCTGCATCAGGAAACATTACTTCCACTAATTAATGTTTAACAGTTGGCTAGAATTTCACTTCTGTCTGTGTTCCCTTTTCATAACTAAAAACTAGTGAAAATTTAATTGAATTTCGATGATAATCTTAATAGCATCACTCTCTGCATTTACTCCTTAAAGCAATTTCATATTGGCAAATTGCTTTTGCATTCCTTTTAGGTAGTTACATAACTTACTTTGCTCAAAGAATAAAATTAAATTCTTAACTAATGTCAAAGGGTTTCACTTCTTCCGTGTAAACACAAATATGCCAAGAAATGCTTAGAAAATCATCAGATCATCTCGTTTTGATGGGGACTCATCAGTGCCAGCTATTAAGTGTCTCTCAATGGCATTTCCAGGAAACCACACATGGCTTTCCTCAGAGGACTGGGAGTAGGCATGGAAGTGACTTTCCAAATTTCGGCATTCCCTGGCATGCGGTCAGTTGGCTTAATCATCCGAACTGTCGGCTCACACCCTTGACAGCCAGCTCAGGAGCTAGGGAGAGCCCAGATTTGGTGTTTGGGAGGAGCTTACAGGGGTCTCTAACGTTTAATGACCGCCTTGAAGATCGTCAGTTTCAAAAGAACATTCTGCCGCGGCAGAGCAGCCAAGGGAAGCGAACCTCAGGCAAACACCCTGCGTTCTAGAGACTGAAGCTCTTAGAAAATACTAATGACCAGCAGCAAGAGAGGCAGACCTTGACGTCAGTAAACTCCACGTGCGAAACTGCAAAGAATGGCCACAGAAACAGCTGTTGTTATTAAGAATTTTTTTTTTTTTTAAAAAAAACCTCTCTTAAGTGGCAGTGTGTTCTGGGTTCGTTTCCGAGTGGCCAGCTAGCTTGCAGGAGCTAGGGGAGGAAGTTAGGCTCCAAAGGCACAGATGTAGCTGTGAGCTGGGACGCGCCCCCGAGGATGTGATGGACACATTTAGAGACTCCGCTTCGAAACCTTAGGTGCAGAGGAAGGCTACGCCACCCAGCACCGCTACTGTCTCTTTGCCATCAGTTTTGCCAGATGTCAAAAATCGTCTATCCGGAGACACCTGTGGAAGAGAGAGGTGTGGATTTCGAGTAGGTGGGAGCATGTTTCCGAAGTCAGCTCGTGACCCAGGGAATGGCCCAGCCCAAAGTTCCTGTGGGAATCCCGGAGATTTGAACCTTGAGCCCGCAGCACCCACGACCACCTGCTCTCTCCGCCACGCACCCCCCAGCGTTTTCTGCTCCTAAACTGGGAGATGGTAAATATTGGTTGCTTGAAGCCACTAAGCTTTGAGACAGCTTGTTACACAGAAATCCTACTAGATGTCAGATGGAGAGCGGTGATGCCATAAGAATGCGGCGCCGTAGCTGGAAAGCCCAGGCATTTGCTATCCCATTTATTTCACGGTGAGTTTTCCCACGTGGATTTATCTTGTGTTAATCAACGCTAGCACTGCTTGGAAACCTGAGAGTGTGTTGTGACATTGTGTCCAACCTCCGCTCTATCTGGGTGGAGTCTTATCACATCGCTTTGTATGTTTACATTTCCCCGCAGGAGGGGCGTATTTTTGGTTCAGGCAATTTTCACGGATACTATGTTTCCTGTGTGGTCAAGGACAAAAAGATGTTACAAGTTACAAAAAGATGTTACACTTCAGCCATAAGGGCAGGCAAAAAAAAAAAAAAAAAGTATCATTTTTGCGTGAAGGAATTCAGAGGAAGATAGAAGCCACTTATTTTAAGTATGAATCAGCCGAGTATGAACTGCCTAGTCAGTCCGGAATGGAAGTGTCCCACGCGTGCCTGAATTTTCTCATCCTTCCGTTGGCTCGTGGCTCTGGCGACCCCCGACCAGTTCTGTCATTTGGATCATTTTAGCAGACAGTGACCGACTGCCAGACATAAAGGTGGCGTGGCCTTCCCGGACCTGCCGCCAGACGTCGAGTGGCTTCACGTTTGTGACCGTAAATATCGGTTGAAACGGTCACACACTCCACCAGACTCAGGAGGAAAGAGCATAGACCTCCGCCTCCCAGTGGGAGAAACGTCAGAAACGCTGGTGCCGTTTCCTTCACAGCCCCGATCGATACCGTGTTTCGCTTGTCACGAGTTCAACAGTGTGGTTTTTTGAGCGTCCAGCTTGACCTGAGCGTGCGTGTGTGCTTCCGTGGGCCTGCTCAGACAGAAGAGAACACGGCAGTTGCAGAAATTCTGCCCAAAGAATAATACGATGCTGATGTCTCACCTTATCACTTACAGATAACTCAAAGTGTCTTACCTCGGGGTCTCTCGCCAGCTCAGGATTGCACACAAAGTGCATATTATTGATATTCTCTTTGCAAGCAGCAGGCACTGACGCTCACTTGCCCAGTGCTCTGTGGAGTCCGGTCTCCCTTCTCTATAAACTTTCATTTCTACTCACCTGAAATTTTGCGTACTTTGGACTCCTACGTTTCTGCCATTGCTTGCCCTACCGAGGCTGTCTGTAAGGGCCGTGCACCAGAACTCAAAACGATCGGATACTGCTACCGTGAGCCGTGGGAACGGTCCCCTGGGACCTGCCTAACCGGCAGGTGCCGCATCTACATACGACACACGCGTGTCGGTGTGGGGGTCAGTGTTTGCCGATTACACTTAAATTTTACGTAAGCGGTTTCTGTGCAAACGTGATGACTCGGCCCATGAATCAGCTGTTGAGGAGGTTTGAGTGACAGCCCAGCCTACCAGCAGACGAACATTGGAGCAGGACCTGCATCCCTCCGTGTTTTCATGCACCGTTTTACACGTGTTCCCTTCCTGGGGGTTCATTTACTTGTCCGGTTTTAGACCTGAGTTCTGTTGACTTTTTGAAAAGCTTTAAAAAAAAAAAAAACTTTCACGGTGGTAAAATCCACGTAACATAAAATTCACTATCGCAGTCATTTCCGAGTGCGCGGTTGTGTGGTGGTAAATGCATTCCCAGTGTTGTGCGGCCACCTCCACCGGCCGTCCCCATAGCTCCTTTCCTCTCGTGAAGCACGCTCTGCCCCCGTTAACAGTGACTCCTGCCCCCACCCCCGCAGCCCCTGGCAGCCTCCATCCTACTTTATGTCTCTAGGAATTTGCCTACTCCAGGGACCTCATGTAAATGGAATCGTGCAGGATTTATCTTTTTGTGATAGGGCCGTTTCACTTAGCATGATGTCCTCGAGGTTCGTTCGTATTGTAGCGGATGTCAGACCTGCCTTCCCTTTTACCGCTGAGTAACGTTCTACTGTAGGTACAGACCACGTTTGGCTCAGCCCTCCCTCTGTCCGTGGACTCTTGGGTTGTTTCCCCCTCTCGGCTATGGTGAGTGATGCTGCCATAAACTTGGGTGCACAAATATCTCTTTAAGACTCTGTTTTCAATTCTTTTGGATATACAAGCAGACATAGAATTGCTGCATTATATGATAATTTTATTTTGCAATTTTTGAGGACCCTCCGTATTGTTTCCCACAGTTTACGTTCCTACCAACACTGTACAAGTTTCCAGTTTCTCCACATCCTTGCCATAGACTTGAGTTTTAAGGAAATATTAAAACATAAGGCAGAAAATCACCTGCTTTCTGTCCTTCTCTGATACATTAACTTTACCAGCAATCTGTGTCTCACGCCGGTGTCGTCCTTTGAGAAGAAAATGCCCACGTCTCTGTCTGAAGAGTCCTGTTTTCAAGCAAGCACATGAAGAAACACAGCTGAAGTTGGCCAACACGAAGATGCACTCGGAGCAGACTTCGGACCCACGGAAAGTGGACATTCATTTTTTTTTTTTTTTTTTTTGCATTAAGCACAGCTTACGCCTGAGCCACGTTTCCCAATCATTAGCTCACCGAGCTGTCTGAGGCCTGTGACGTTGTGTCCCACGCAGGAGACCCTCTCCCCTCCCAGGACAAGGAGGATGAAGCCTGCAGTGTGACTCCACCCTGACCCAGGTGGGACCTGGGTGCCACGCACTCAGGGACCTCCCCGTTCACCATCTCAGTTTGCCTGTGACCACAGGGCTTCTGCACAGGGAAAGTCACTGCTCCTGCGGGAGTGAGGGGAGGCCATCTGCAAACATATTGTAAAGGGACGGATTCCACTGCGCCATCAGAGGAGGGAATTTTAGTTGTTTAGGGAAATAGCCGCCCACCTTCGATTAAAATCTCACGTGCACGATGTCGGGAGTTTGTGGCATCCTATTCGACAACGTCGCTGCGTAGGAACATCCTGAGGCATCTCACACACCCTTGTCTTGCGCAATTGCTTACTGAGGTCTCCACAGTGAGTGCCAGTGTTGCCTGTGGGGTGGAGACGGTCTTCAAGCGCGTCTGTGTACTCTAGAGCGCATTACTGTCCCCTGACCACATTTACTGCACATTTTGAAGCTCAATTCGGGGAGAGCAACGGGGAAACGACTGGGCTGGTTGTCTCCGGTAGGTCTGCCGGGTGTGGGCGCGACGGAAGGTTGGCAGAGAGAGGTTCAATCAGACTTAAAAGTTGACGCCCTGGGATGAATCTGCATCCCTGCGGGGAGCGGCCTGCCTGGATCTATCACTGTTACTTCCTAATTGGCTGGAATCTGTTGAACTTGCAGCTTGGTTGGCAATACGGTAAGAAGCACAATTAATCACAAGTACCCACATTGGTGGAAATCGTTTATCTTTGTCATCATGGGTGTTTAAGGACCATCTTTGCACGGAGACGGTCCCAGGTCCAATCACAGTTATCACTCTCCGATGTCACCTTCAAGAAGGGGCTCTGTGGTAGTCCAAATCCGCAAGGCTCATTCTGACACGCTCAGGGTTGGGGGATGTCACGAGAAATCCCAGGGCAAGATGAGGGGGGGATCCCCTGGGTTAGAGCCCCCGGGGCCCTGGCTGTGCAGGTGTGTGTCTGGCGGACTGCACTTGCCGAATGAATCAGTGACTGAGTACACCTCACTCATTCTGAACCTTTCTAGGTCCTCTCTTAGCCAAATGACACAGTGACTTTCTTTCCTCGAGTGCTAGGCGTATAGATTCTAACAACTTTCACCTCTGGAAAAATAGATTTCTAGCATAGACGTTGGCATCTTACATTTATGTTATTCATAGATGTTGGCACACACTATTCCCACTTAAAATAGCCATTAATCCTTAAGCCATGTTTACACACTTACGGCAGAAAAGAGTTTTTTTTTTTTTTTTTTTTTAAAGAGAAAGACCGGACAACCAGATGACAATAAGAAACTGGACTCCTAACTGACATTCTGATTTGACTTAACCACGGGCAGAGCCCGGTGAGGCACCGAGCTGGGCCACGCTCTCTGCAGATTCTGGGTCAGCACAAGGATCCCTCACGCATGAAACGTCGTAAGGATTCCCTTTGAAATGCATTCTCTTAAATGCCACCGTGGGGCATTTGTTAAACAAAATTTGTGCAATTCATATTAAATAAATAAGATGAAGGTGCGTTTTCTCGTGGCTATTTTGTGGAGAGTCCTCAGCATCACATGCGAATCCTGTGACGTCTGGAGGCTAACAGAATGTTTTTGTAACCCGACTTTCCTTTTGAAGGACCACGATGCAGCACATAGGCACAAGATCAGTGGCAGATTTAGTGATACGACCAAAGAGTTGGAGCTCACGTGCAGATACGTGACTGCTGTGTCTTCTGTTCTAAATCTTGATACCACCTCACGATGTTTAGGAAGGCAGCCAGCTCTGCACCTCTGCGATGCCTTCAGCGTCTTTCGGACTTTACGAAAATTTGCATTTATTTCACACATTCCGTTGGAAGTATCTAAGGGTGACGTCTCTCCCTGAGGAACACAGGGATGTCATCTCATTGTCGGCGTCGGAGACAAGGTCTCTCTGTCTCTAGGACTCGCAGTCAGAGAGGGTAGAGACATAAACTGCAAAAATTAAATGAACATACATGGACCTTTTTTTCTGCCTCAAAAAAAAAAAATGCTGCCCTTCTCTGAACACGCCAGGTTATCTCTACTTCTGATGCGAGGCAACCTGAGCACCCGTCCTTGTGCTGTGAGGGTGTTTGAGTTCTCTGTTCATCTCTAGTTTGAGTAGCAACTCTGTCCCTCAATCTACATTCGGCCAATTAAAGTAAACACGGTGTTCGGTGTAAATTAAAAATTACGGGACCCTTAATTGTACCATTGTCGAGACTTAAGCAGAAAAATAAATAACGTTTCAATCAAGAATAATATCACTTGTAGGAATCACATGTAGTCTCTAACTTCTTCTCCTGGAAACTAGGCTTGGTGTTACCTGTCTTGGTAACAACACTATTGTGGTTTTTTTTTTTTCTTTTTTTTTTTTGCTTGGGCTTTTGTTTAAAGTGGAGGAATGTTACGCATTTTTATTTTAATCAAACTTGGTTTCTGGGAAATTCAGCTATTCTTCTGTCCCCGTTATCAAAGTGATGATACAAGCACTATCAGCTTCACTGATTAGATAGTTGGTCAAACGTGAACATCAAGCTGAAGCTACAGCCCTGTGATCTTCAAAGAGAAGCAAAGTAGAGATGAAAAGGAAGGTGTTCTGGTGATGAAACCCTGCCATTGTACGAGAGGAGAAATCAGATCACGGTGGAGACTCTAAGCAGATACTAAGAATTAGCTTTTCTCTTGAGTTTGTGTTAATACTAACATACATCACAAAAGCTTTGACATCATCTGATGTCTCAAAGGAAAAAAACAGTTGGTTCATCTTTTCAACACTGAGTTTATTTTTTCTAGGTAAGACGTAAATGTTCTTAGGAATGAATGTGGGATGTTGTATTATCCTTATCTTTCCTTCGGGATGTTATCAAGATGCTTTCAAACTCTGTCTCACGGCTACTCTCAAGAGCAGCCTGGATGCTTAAGAGACAGCTTACCTGTGTGAAGAGGTAAGAAGAGTGCGCAGTGACTCCCAGAAATTCAGTGACCTCTTGGGGGCTGGCCAGCTGGGAAAGTGCAGAATTTGGAGGTGCATCTCTTTTCTGTGCTAATTCTTTTCTGAGGGGCAGAGAGTACCAATATTTTAAAAATGCATTCTATTAATACTTGTTGCTGTGTATGACCAGAGTAAAAGGCGATTTCGCAGTGTAGTAAAGAAAGGGATTTTTAAAATGTGTGCCTGACCGTGTCTCACCCAGTGACTTTATATAAACCTATCCAGTAGTCCTGGGATCTATGTCGTAATTTTGTATTATTTAAATTTTCTCTCCGTCACGGCTCTAGCTGAGGGGCTGGCTCGGGGCTCCGCTCTGGTTCCCGACAGACTGGCCACTTCCCACCAGGCTGCCTGGTCAGCTTCACATTCTTCCACTCTTGCAACTCAAGGGTCGACGGCCGACCAGGACGGGGACACTGGGGAATATTGAAGCAGTTTGGTGGCAGCAGGTGGTTACTTAAGTATTTCTCAGTTGCCTGAGATTTGAAAATTTCTGTAACGTATCAGCGGGATTTAAAAGAGCACTTGTTTTGGAGGGCGGCCACCCTTTCCAGGGACGGGGGCCCAGCCCCGTGAGCCAGGTTCACTTTCCAAGTCTCCCCGAGGAGGGACTCGGTGTGGGCTGAGAGCGGCTGTCTCGACCCCAGACCCGGACGCTTTGCCTCCGGACGGCGCTTCTCTGCAGCCCGCGGTGTTCAGAGCCTGTTAAACACCAGAATGAAACCCTGAATCCTGTGGCAACACCACCTGCCCCACCAGGACGCTACCAGGAAGGGGAGAAAGGGGCGTGTGTCAGCAGCAGGATATTTTAGACAGATTTTAAAGCTGGCTGTGGGGTGAGTTGACTGCTGGAAGGTGGTTCTCTGACTTTCCCTTGGAGAAAACCCGTCCTTTCCTTTATGTGCCTGTGAGTTGCCAGTGGGTGAGCAGCAACCCCCCACACTCCTGCCAACACACACGCACATGCACACACACATGCACACACATGGACACATGCACACAGACACGCATGCTCAGTCTGGGCTCCATGCACCAGGTCTCAGTGCAAAAGAGAGAAATGATGTCACAGAAGGGACGGCAAAAGGACAGTGGGCTGGAGGGGTCCTCCTGGGCTGACCCGCCCAGGCAGAGTGGGTGCCAGGTGCAGACGCAGGCTCACAGGGGATGTCACTTCAGGGGACACAGGGCACTGCCTGGCGGGGCAGAAACTCAGGCTGGAGTCCGCATGACTGTCCACATGGCAATTTGGGGAACTCGCATTATAACACGTCCCTGCGGTCATCTGCTCAGCCCGAGCCGCTCCCGTGGTCTCAGGCAGGTGTCCCCATGGCAGGAACCCGTGTCTGAGCGGGAGGGGAATTTAGAGGTCAGCGGGGCCCACGATGGCTCTTATCTGATTCTTGGATTCCTCACGCCTCATTCCTGGCCGGGCTTATCGCTCCTGCTGGACATTCCAGCACTGGGACCTTGTGTTAGAGCAACTGGCTCTGAACATCCGGTGCCAGCCCGGCTGGGAAGAGCCTTGGGAAGCGTTGGCCGGAGTTGGGGCTGGGGGACAGGAGACAGGTTCAGATATTTCCTCTCCCCACCTCCAACCCCCAAATAAATCTCTGTGTGTGCCTGTGTGGGTGTGTGTGTGAGACAGGTTCAGATATTTCCTCTCCCCACCTCCAACCCCCAAATAAATCTCTGTGTGTGCCTGTGTGGGTGTGTGTGTGAGTCTGTATGCACACGTGTGTGCCTGTGTGTGCTCATGCATGTGTATGTGTATATGCTGTGTGTATGTGGGTATATGTGTCTGTGCCTGTGTGTATATGTGTGTGTCTGCTTTTATGTGTATGTAGGTATATAGGTGTGTCTATGACAGTGTGTGCATGTATTTGACCGTAGGTCTGTGTGTGCATGTGTGTATGTGAGCGCATGTGTGTGTGCATGAGTGTCTGTATGTTTGTGCGTATCTCTTATATCTTTCTGTGTGCATTTGTGTCTGTGTGGCCATGTAGGTTTGTGGCTGTGGCTGTGTGTGTACATGTGAGTGTGTGTGCATGTGAGCGTGTGCATGTGAGCGTGTGTGCACGTGTGTGTGCATTCGTGCATGTGAGTGTGTGCATGTGAGCGTGTGTGCATGTGTGTGCGTGTGCATTCGTGCATGCGTGTGGGGAGTGCAAAGTGGAAGCTGGGCTGGCCACGTGCTGAGCAGACCTCTGTGTTTTTCCAGCAAACAAACAGGTGTCCTGTGTGAGGCACATGGTTCTCTAACTCCTGGGAATAGTGTTTCAGCCGTGTGTTTTAGCAGATCAATGAGGCCGTCCTCGTCAGGAAATCCGACACGGCACATTCCTTGATGTGAAGCTATAACCACCCTGGCTGATAAATTCACGAACATTCCCAAAAAACTTTTTTGAAAGAGCTTATGCAGCACGGGCAGGGTAGAGACCTGTGCTGTGCCGTCCGTGCTGAGCTGAACGTCGACGTAACTGACATCTTAAGAGACGCAGCAGGCGAGGAAATTGCCCACCCGCGCGACTGCTTTTCAGTCACTGCCGAGTCTCAGGCCTCTGGGCCAGTCACGCGTGCTTTCTGCGTGCTGGTTTTCGTTTCCCTTTAAATCACAATCAGAATTGAAACTGAAATCAGGAAAGACTAAAGGACAATCAGTTTCGGAAAAGCAAACTCTGAACACTGCTGTTGAAAAACACAGCAGTGTCACGATGAAAAAAAATTATATTTGCACAGCCTGACATCAAACCTTAGTTTAGTTTCTATTCAATACAAAATCCAAAAAATAAACTCAGATAGGTTTTTTTTAAAAGGGGGCTGGCATTTCCACGTTCACACTGGAGGCCTAAAGAAGGTTCAGGTGTTTGAAAGAAGGTCGGGGTGACTTAGGTGGGAAGGAGACACCTGTCTCCGTGTACTCCCAGCACCTGTGGGTGGAGCGGCTAGAGCAACTGGCTCTGAACATCCGGTGCCGGCCCGGCTGGGAAGAGCCTTGGGAAGCGTTGGCCGGAGTTGGGGCTGGGGGACAGGAGACAGGTTCAGATATTTCCTCTCCCCACCTCCAACCCCCAAATAAATCTCTGTGTGTGCCTGTGTGTGTGTCTGTGTGAGTCTGCACACGTGTGTGCCTGTGTGTGCTCAGGCATGTGTATGTGTATATGCTGTGTGTATGTGGATGCAGGTGGCACCCGGACCGAAGGAGACTGTTCTCCTGGAAAGCTGGACTGTCTCCACGCTTGCGATTGAAAAGCCAACCTCAGTCTTCTCGTGTCCATACCAGGGCGGGACGAGTCTCTTCTCGGGATTGAGCAGGGTCATCAGCGAGGGTGGTGGGCTGAGTGTCGTGGGGGAGGTGCTCTAGAATATTCCAAACATACCTAAAGTACTTCAGAGCCCCCCGGCTCAGCCCCAGCGCCAGCGTGGGAGGCCCCCTGCTCGTCCTGAGTATCGCCAGCGACGCCTGGTTCAGACACGGTGGCATCAGAAGGACGTGTTGCGTCCTGCTCCAGGGACCCCGCCGGGGCATCTGAGCACCTGAACCGGAGTCACAGTGACAGTGGCTGCACAGGTGGAGTCCCTTCTGTCACTCACTAGTGGCACAGTCGAGGCACGGTTGTTTAATCCATCTAAATTCCAGTTACCAATTTAAGATGAGGATGACCTGCCTCGTGGATTGTCATGAGGACAAAGAAGCCCACGGAAAATGCACGACTCTCCTCCCAGGATTAATACGCGTTCGCTGCGGCAGCTTCTGTTGCTGATGCTGAGTCGGTAAATCATGAGTTTAATTCGATGAGGTAAGTGTTACGTCACCTTCGTGCAGAGAAAGTGTCTCATCCAAGGGCATCACTTCGCTGGAGGGTGGCAGGCATGGGAGGCCGGTGGATCTCTGGCAGCTTCTGAGATCCGAAGATCACTTCCGGAGTAGCCGGTGAAGTGAACCAGGAACAGTTCAGTCTTCGGTCTGTGGGAGACGGGGGCGCTTTGAGAAGGCTCAGACGCACCCGTTTCTGAGTTCTGTGGACCCCTCCTTTTCTGCAACCCCGATCCCGTCCATCAGAGACATGCAGATGGGATTGCTAAGAGGAAAGCGGGTTACAGTTTCTAGCTTTGGGGCAGAGGAGGACGTGTGCGGGGCAGAGACGCTGGGACCATCCCGTCTTTCATTTCCCCTCCTGTCTCGGCTCCACGGGGCAGGACCGGCTTGTTAACCACCACTCTGTGCCCCAGACAGCCCAGTAAATACGCGCTTCGTAGATGCCGAGCAAGTTTTCGTCATGCACAAGGCCCGTTTTCCAAAGCCAGGTCTTCTTGTCCCTTGACTGTGGCCCCGAATGTTCAGAATTAAAGGCAGACATTAGCGGCAGATGGAAACCCCTGTTGTCAAATTACTCCCGGATCTATTTTACGTTAGAGTTACCCATTTCAGCGGACTAGTTTGTTCTCACTCTTGGGAAAGCCATTGGGTTTAATCATCTCTGTTTCATGGAACGTGTGTACGCCACAGTTCTGTTCCTTACAGAGCCTCAGAAAACATTCTGCTGTTAGATTAAATCTACAAAGGTTAAATAAAAATTTAAAGATGACACAAAAAACATGGCTGATGGTCTTTGAAGAGAATGAAGAAGATAGAAAGTTTAAGAGACTTCGCTGAGGTTGTATAAAACCACAAAACAATTGGTCTGTTAGTCAGCAATTTTCAGCAATACATACTGAATTGGTTGAACGAATTATACCGCTTAGCATTAAAACACTTAAATATTTTTTATTCTAATTAATGAAACTTTGAGCTAAACCCATCTTAAACATCTGATATTTAGCTGAAAATGACCTGTGATATTGGCATAAAACTTCTTATATATTTTCCTCTTGTAAATGTTTTATATACTTAAGAAAATTTTACTCTATGAAATTGTATACGTGTATAATTGAATCTTTGCCAATTATTCTAAGATGATTTATACATCTGTGAAAGTAAATTTTAAGCATGATTCAAGTTAATAATTTCCAACTATTTATTAAATCTCTTAAAACATGTATTAACTGTGCTAATAAATGTTAATATTAATAGCTATCCGAATGTACTGACCTATGGAGCGATATTAAGCTATTTATCAAATTTTTCCTCGAGAAGGTATTTGAACATTTCACTGACTCAATTGTGACTTCTCAGGAAAACCAGATTTAAATGAACCATTCCATCCTCCTTCCTCCAGCAAATAAAATACACAGAGTTTTTTTTTTTTTTTTTTTAACAAAACTGCTTTCTGAACTTTCCAGTCATTTTTGGAGATTGTTTAGTTATTGAATCATGATTTTTAATTAAAACCAAACTAGTCACTTAATTAGTTAGCTGCTTGTCAAAGGCTGGCGGGAGTTATATCAACCGTTTCCAGCAGGAGCCTGTTTTACAGACAGGTGCAATCAGCAAAAGCAAGTTTACAAATTATGGACTTGAAGACAACTCGGTAGAGACAAGCCGCTCCGTTAAAAGCAGAAAAGCACAGGGGCCCGCCTGTGTCTCAGGAGTCCCCTGCTGGGACCCTCTGCAGCCTGGTCTGGTTGTGCCGTGTCCGCCTCGTACCCCAGCAGACACTCAAAGCAGCGATACTGTTCTGGGGATAACGGTTTGTAATTGTCACACCCAGAGAAAAAAATGCAGCTTGCAAAGAACGGTCTTGCCCAGACCAAATAAGGCTTTCGTGATGTATCGCTTCCATAATATTTACATTCACGTTGAAATGCAACTCCCGTTCGAACGCCGTCTGACATGCGCACTCACAGAGGCGTGTGCGCACTCACGTGTGTGTCTCCGGAGCAAAATCTGCTCGGCTGTAAATAAACAGCTACAGTCTTTGCGCAGAACCTGCAGAGATCTTAGTTTAACTCTAGCAATGTAGGAGGACTGCCGTAAGATATTTGTTAATACCGTCTGTATTTTTAACCACCAAACTAAATAATTAACTAAATAACTAAACAGTCGTGTGCTGCGTTTGCTAATATCGATATTCTTTGATCCTGCTAAGAAACCGTGATTTCCTAAGGAGGGGTCTTGGGGAAAAGCATACTTTCTGGGACTTTCTATATCTCCTGAGTGACTCGAGAATTCTTACCGTGTCCTCAGAATGTGGAATTACGGGCACACGCCACTGGGGAGTAGATGCTGAATAATAAAGACATTAATTGTTCCCTACTTTGGCTGTGATTTCAGCCTTGCTTCCAATTTATATAAAACTCTCAGTGTTCACTTATACAGCATGCATGTGCTTCGGAAGGCCAGCAACCTGCAGTCTTGTCCGGCAGAATCACGAGCCGGAGAGAACACGGCCTGGCGTGAGGCGCGGAAGCTGGATCGCTGCCTCTTAGCAGCTTTGTTTGATCTTGATGCTGAGATATTGGAAGGAGATCAATGATCATCAGATGGCTCAAATCCACGGAAAAAATAACGACACAATATTTAACGGATGCCATGGCACGACAGGATGGTCTTTCTTGAAACACAGAATAATTGTGCTACAATTTTTAACTCAAGATAGTTTTTTTTAAAAAAAGCCCACCACTCTCTCTCTGTATATGTATATTTATATATACACTCTATATACGTATATATGTATGTGTGTATATATGTAACTATATTTAGCTTACATGTATATATAACTTTGCTCTTTTCCATACTAAATGAGACAATAGCAAAAGTACAGAACAGCTTGAATCCAGACATTCCAGGTAACTTCACTTATGATTCAGACTGTGTCCCAATCAGTGGAAATGACCTGAGTCACATCAGCAGCTTTTGCGGTGACTGAATTCCGTGAGGATGTGTCAGCTGGCACGCCCAGCAGTGAATGGTCACCTCTCTTTCACTTCCTTGGGGGGTGAGTCTCTTTCCTTCCTGCCTTCTTTCTATTTGCACTTACTCGTATCGTCGGCATGCCGAACGCTTGAGGATGTGACACACAGTGTCGGCTCAGAGCCAGATACCGAAAGTTTAACCCCTATAGAATTTTACCAAATGACTAGAATATTAAAGTTTGCTCTGAAACCGGGAAATACGTCACTTAGAATTGTAGCTTCCCTGAGGGACGGTAAAGCCAGGAACATGCCGTTTGCTGATGAGGGTACGTTCCCTTTCGTGGCCACTCTTACTGGTTGGCGAGGCGACTAGGAGTTCTATGTTTTCTATGAGAACACTGATTTTCAGTGAATTTATGCCATTTGGTAGAAGAAAATGATTGAATACGTAGTACCTGTATTTAAATGTTAGACATTTGCAAGACATTTCATGTGCATGTAAAATTACTCATGGGGAAAAATAATTGGTCCAGATTTTAATCACATTTTTATTCAGAAAATATATATGTGGTTATTTCAGTTGCAGAGGTGGAAACTTCCGGGAGGACACAGAGGGAGGACACTCTGCGTTTATCATGATCACTTTCTCCTCGCTGGAGTCAAGGAGATGTCTTGTCTCCTGCTCACAACGCTGATGCCCTCGGGAGAGGTAAGAGTCGTGGGTAGTTTCGTTGGAATGAGTTTGCGGAGGGGCTTTTGGGGTGTCCCAGACTAACCCAGCAGCTAGAGGCAAGGGGCGCTGCCCATCCTACAGAGGGCTTTTGCAGCCTGTGTAAACAGCCTACGTGAAAAGAGTCTTGGATAATAGATACATTTTAAATAAGCTGCAAGAAAAACCATGAAAAGTTACTCTGTATTTATGTGTTTCAAGTCTGAGATCAGTTCACATAAAGGTGCCATGACACCACTTTCCTAGTTTTTCAGGGTGCTGTCAATCAAATGTCTTCATGAAGACACACCTGTCCGGTCCCTGTTGACTACTGGACTCTGTCTAGAAGCACCCTCGTGGGAAATGATTGGTGTTGCCTTTGGGGCTACGGGGATTGTTTTTCATGCTGGCTTTGGAAAGGATGCGGCCTTGGGTCATGGTGATGCATCTTCCAGTACTCACTCGAGGTGAGAGTGGGCCGTACTTCCCTGTGGCCGTGTGGGGTACCAGGCGCCACGCAGAGGGGCACAGGCACGCAGGGAATCAGTGTGGAGTCAGCACACGCGGCAGGGGCCGCGTCCCCAAGAAGACAGCAGGTGCCACGGCCAACACCAGGAGTTAAAGGTGACTCACGACTCCGCCTGGGTGTGGAGGACTGAGTGTTTCAAAGTTCATACTTAAGGGATACTTTAATTAAAGTACAATTCAGGGACAGAAAAACCATTATTTGAACCCTCCAACTGACGGGGAGCAAGGTGGACAGTGGGTGCAGAGAAAGTTTCTTCAAAAACACGCTGTGTGTGTTTGGGGTGAGGGGGCAGAATGTTCCGTCTCATTATGAACTCTTGATTTCCTCTTCTGAGTCTGACAAACCTTCTGTATTTTTCTCAAGACCTCCCAGAAGCAAACAGGTAGTGCTGGAAAGAGGAAGTCAAACAGTGATTTGCTCAGTTTGAAAGAAATGATTTTTTTTTTCACCTGATACCAAACTTTTCTCAAATGAAACATGCCCTGCCCTGCTTTGTTCTCTAATTTTCCAACTAAATCCAGCTTGAGGAAGCAGTATCATCTGCTTAATTAAATAGGCTTTCCTCAACTTCAGCTGAATTTTTCCAAAACGAATGATTCAGCTTCTCAGAGGAGATTGCCACGAGCATTACACCAACAGATACACCTGGGACTCCTCTCTCTCTCTTGCTCTTTCGGGACCAGTGGCGGAGCCGGGTAAACAGTGACCTCATCTTTGCTCATGCAGTTTTACTGACACTGTAATGAAAGGTGGCAACTCAGATTTAAGGTCTGTGTCAATTTACTGACTCAGTCTGCTCTGGCTTTCCAGTTTTTGAATATTTCACCTTCATGGAGCTAACGTTGAGAAAACTGAAAACATTTTTTTCTACTGTATTTTTTTCACTATACAAGCAGTGCCTACTCCTTAAATAAATGTAAAAGGATAGGAAGAAGATAAAAAGTTAATTATTGATAATCCCATCCCCTATATAGAAACACTGTTTCTATTTTTCCTTGATTTTGAAACACACTTAGGGTCTCTGTGCACCCTTCCTTATAAGTTTCCAGGAACTGGAAATGATAGCTCTTTACTGTCGATCAGTTCTGAAGATCTGATATTCTTAAATGTTTTTTTTTTAAGACCGAAAAATATTTCAGTCTCGTTAAACTTTAACCAACTAAGGTGACTCGTTCATAGGCTGTAAAACCTTGGGAAATACTTTATGTCAGCAAATAGCACAAACCCCGGATTCCTGGAGCACGCGTTGTGTTTGTGTTCCAACACAACCCTGAAATGGTTTCTTTCCCTGAGTGTTTGAGACACATTCTTCTTGTTTGAAAGCCTCATGTATTACTCAACGACCTCCGTATCTTAACTATGCTAAAGATACATAGAAAAGAAATGACATCATGGAGCTGATTTTGTTCTTGTAGCTTTGTGTTTAGCTAAGGCCGAGCAGGGCGGTGAGTCATGCGATCCTGTGACCAGCCAGGCACCTTTCCAACCCCAGAGACTGTTAAGATCTTTGACAACAGGACCTGTAGTTGTTTGAAGGGGAGGTTTCAGCAGCGACCTGCGTACACTTGGTAATAACAGGCTTTATGGGCAGCAAAATTTGTTCCTATTCCTACCGAAGAACAAAACACCAATGATAAACGCTTAGCAAAGCTGACTCACTTCCTCATTTGCAGATGAAAGGAGTTGTCCAAGAAATGACTATCTCACAGGGAAATAATGCTTCTTCCCTTCAGGTAATTACGTGAGTCTTTGGAAGGCAAGGCTGGCTGTACCATTGGCTCATCGGTTACTAGGTATATTCGGAAGTACATTTTATTATGAAATAATATCACACATGCAACGCCAGGTCCGTTTTTATCCTTAGATATGTGAATTGCTGATTTTAGACACTATTCAGGAGAATCATCAGGTGTCCTGATGAGTAAAAATTTCCAGTTTATTGAAACGTGAAGGTCACGTATACTTCCCTTTCAGTTTTCAACCAGGCATGTTTTGACAATGCCGCAGCTACGCCCCCGTGTCTTTGGACATGCTGCTGCGCCCCTCCCCAGGTCAGGGGGAGCGGGGGCTGTGTGACCTTGCAAGGCTGGGGTGGAGGAGGCTCACAGGGGTGCTCAGCGTCCCCCCACACATACCACATACGTCCGTGTGGACGGCGCACCTATCTGAGGCTCTGTGATTTCCCGCCATGGTCCGTTTACTTGAACCCACTCAGCAGGCGCTGCCCTGTGGGGAAGCCGGCTCCTGTCCTGTGAACTTCCACTGGGACAGTCTGGGAAACCAAGAAACTGCCATCTCCCTGACTCGCTGTAATCTCCTGGGCTTTACTACCAGGCTGTGTTTACAAACGCATTCCTCAAAGCTAGTTTGGAAGATGTTTATTTTTAAGCCAAGCATGTTGCAAGAGGACCGGTCTAATGCATAACTCTGATCCTTGCTGAAATCACACCTGGCTTTCTTCTAGACTCGATTTCAACAGGACTTCACACAAATGGAAATCGGCGTCTCTAAATAGGATTTCCCTATTTTCATTCATTTACAGAGGGCGCCTTGCCCTCTTGCCCTACTTGGTAGGCCTGCTTCCAGATTCTCCTGTAATTTTAACAGTTGTACCATTATTTTTGTTGCTGGGAAATCGCAAATTGTGAAACTTGTTAACCTGGGCACATTTAAAAATAACTTAGCCGTTTCTACTGTTTGGGTAAAGCCACTTGCCTGTCGGGGTTGCTAATGGGAATAAGTGACCGCGTGTGATCACCCCCAGAGCTAGCTTGTTTGCTCCCAGGAAAAAATTCATGGAGCAGCCGCAGACTGCATTCCAGAACATTAGCCAAGGACTCCGCAAGCGTGCGCCGTTGGGTCCTAGCACCGCCCGCTGCCTCTGCTGGGGAAACAAGGTGCCCCAGGGACAGAGATCCTGTTGCAGGATGTCAGTGTGGGCTCGCTCCAACTCTCAAGGTTTTTTATGAGTGGTTATTTCCTCCTCTTGGATTCCTGATACAAGGCCACTGGAGTGTTCAGCATCTGGAAATCCACGGGTCTTGACTTCTTTTAATGCTTTGCCATTGATTCTCCCAGCGAACCTGAATTCAACCTGAATGCTGTGCTCCAGGGAGGCAGTGGGGGAGCGACTGTTAAAATATTGGGGCCTGGAATATGTCTGTCACATTGTGTTTCTCTCCGTCTCCACTAACAAATCGGAGACCCAATGGGACAGTTCAATATTTGAATCTGTGAGTCTCAGCTCAGGTCACCAGCGAGGACAGCAGCAGGTGGGTGCTGCCCCTCCCTGCTCCCCATAAACTGGGCGGCTTTACCTGGCTCTGGTTTTAGAGCAGGCTGCATATAAGAGCTCACTGGAAAACAAAGAGATAACTAAAGGCTTTTAAACGTTGTCCAAAAGGGGACTTGAAAAAGAGCCCCTGAAACAGGCTGTGTCACCTCACCTGGGCACTCAAAAGAGATGACTTCGGCAGGGCACAGGTGATGTGCGTGAGCCGGGCACCTCCTGCAGGTGTCCTCAGGACCGCGTCCATGGGCAGCACAGGTTGGTTTGTGACCGAGAGTATGTCTTGGTGCCGAGTGCAAAGTGGAGTCTAGCCGTGTGTTAGGTGCTGTGTGGCCTGAGCAGGTGTGTCGGAGTCTAGGATTCAGGGTTTCTGCGTGACAGTGATGCTGTGGCTTTTTTTTGTAGTGTCACTTAATTTTAAAGTCTAAGAGGTTGATGACAACATCCGCCATTTCTGATATGCTGAGCAGAGCGCTTCGTAATTTGTACACACCATCTCCTTGAGTTCTTGCAGCAACCTCATGATTCAGGTGGTTTTTATTCTTTAGTGGAGGACAAAAATGTGACCTTGATCACCATGTGAGAACACAGCAGGGACAGCAAGAGACAGCCGAAACCCAGACCAACTGCCCAGTGTTGCTGCCGGGGGGACGCGCAGGGCGGTGAGGTGCTTGGCACCGAGCAAGCACCCACATATATGAACTCTTACTGCTGCTGTTACCCACTGCACGACACAGATCCACCAAGAAGGCTTTTCAACTAGGAAAAACAATCAGCAGCTACGTTCTTAGCACCTGTGGTCTGTTTCGAGTTATGTGCTGTCGGGCTTTTCTTTGAGAAAATTACATCCTGCAGCGGAATATTATTTAGCCAGAAAAATAAAAATGAGATCCTGTGATTGGCAGCAACGTGGATGGAACCGGAGGCCATTACGTGAAGTGAAATAAGCCAGGCACGGAAGGATAAGTACCGCGTGCTCCAACCCATACGTGGGAGCTAAAAAGTGGACCTCAGGGAGGTAGAAAGGAGGGTGGCCGGAGGGAGGATATGGGTACACAAACACACTTAGGGAGAAGGAAGAAGTTCCAGCATTGGATAGTGGGCAGGAGTTTATAGTTAGTAATAGTTTATTGTATATTTCAAAATAGCTAGAGGAGAAAAATTATAATGTTCCCAACACAAAGAAAAGATAAATGTTTGAGCTGATAGATCTCCCAGTTACTCTGATTTTATCATTACACATTGTACACATGTCTCGAGTATCACATGCACCCCAAACTACGTACGACTATGACATATTGATAAAAATGCAAAAAAAAAAAAAAATTAAAAGGAGTAAGTGATAAAGAAAGAGAATTCCACCACGGCTAATACATTTAAAGATAAACGATCGATGCTTTCCTTGCCACAGGCTATAAATACATGATAAAGGACCCAACGCTATGAAACACATCAAGTAAGTGAGCATTTAAAAAATAAGAAATCGATAGAGGTTTTTGGAAGACACTTCGCAGAAAATGTCTTGAATGGAGGGAAATGTTTCAATAATGCTAATAATACTATTAACATTTGACACTCACGGAGAGGGTGTTACGTGCCCGGCTTGACAATGAACACTTCCCGTCCAGTGCAAGATTTAACCCATACCATAGGCTGAGGAGCTAGATTTTATTCTAAGCTCGTCTTAGAAATGAGGAAACAGAATGATAGAGAAATCAGGAAACTCTGCGACCTGCCCAGTGTCATACCGCCGGCCAGGGGAGCTGGGCTGGGACCTTGGGCCGCCTGATTCCAGCCTCAGCATCCTTCTTCTGCCCTCAGAGGCGGGCACAGAAACGGACGTGTTTATGCTGTAAGAAAAATCATGCTGAAGTTGGAGGGAGCGGTTAATTGTTACCACTGTCACGAGTCTAACTCGATCTCTGTTCCAAAAGACCCTAAGTGAAGACGTTAGCAGATATTAATGACCGAAGGCATTCCCTGCCGCTCTGAAGCAAGGGAGTGGAAAGGTCTGGCACACACGTGTGCATGCGTGTGCATGTGTGTGCCACGTGCCAGGCACTGCTCTTAGCGTGCTGGGCATTCTGTGCCTGTTGTTTTCCTCCGAACGATCCCATGGAGTCAAGTTCCATTGTTTTTTCCACTTCGCGGGTAGATAATGTAACCAGCCACAGAGAAGTGAAGCCAATGTCTGAGGTCACAGGCCTGAGACGACAGGGGGTCTGGGACGGAAACCCAGGTGGTAGAGTTGCCCAGGCTGTGTTCTTCCAGGTGGTCCCAACACGCGTGTGTGAGCTCGGGGCCATGTGAGCTCCTTCGAAATAGGAACTCAGATACCTGCAGATCCAGGAGACGGAAGCGCGCTCTCGGATCAGTAAGTAACCGTTCCTGGGTGCCTGGTCCTGTGTCGGGCAGTGTGTCTTCTCACTAAATCCTTATGGCAATTCTGTGAAGTAGGCTCGGCCACTGTCCCCTTCAAAGACGAGGCTGCTGAAGCCCAGAGAGTTAGTGATCGTGGACCTACTTAGTGAGCCAGCCGGGATTTGAAGCAAGACGTTCTAGCATCATGCAAGGTCCTCTTTCGCCTTTTTTTGTGACTGTTGATGGGCTTGGGCCCACGTCATCTTTTGGGGCATCTCTCGGGTCCCAGAAACAAGCCTGCCTTGGGACCCCTGCCCCTTTCAGCCATTGGCTGGGAGCACTCCCTGGGAAGAGCAGCCTCCGTGGAACTTGGCTGGAGTTCAGTGCGCAGAGCGGGGCTGCTGGCCGGTGGTGTTCCCTGTGGCTGGCGGTGTTCCCTGTGGCTGGAGGTGCTCCCTATGGCTGGTGGTGCTCCCTGGGGCAGGAGATCTGAGTCACGTGCGCCCAAGTCTCCCATGGCTCCTTTCCTTGCTTCCTGTGCAAGGATGCGTGAGAGGCGGTGTATTCAGGTGTTGGGGTTGTCAATCCGCTCCCACGCCACAGCGATCATTTGGCTGGGCAGAATGTCCCCACTGTTTCTACATCCCAGTGTTACAAAGCCTGAGACCACCCTGCTTCAATCCTGCACGGGCAGCCCGTCTGTCTCCCCAGAGGACCTCAGGCCCTTCTCTGTGTCCACCCTGTTCTCCAGTCCCACGCTGCCCAGCTCTGTTGCCGCTGCCCCACTTGGCCGGGCCTTACACGTCTGGGCCCAAGACGTGAAATCCCAACTCTGTGGCATTGCAGTTTGTCCAAAGCTCCCTTCAGCAGCCTTGCCGGGGGGTCTCTTCCAGCAACTCCTAGAGCCCGGCAGTGCGCTAAGCATCCCGCAGGCTTTATCTAAGTCAACCCTTTTTCTAAAGCAGGAGTCACCCTCATTTTCATGTAATCCCATCGCCCCATTTAATCCTTTTACCTAATTTAACCCAATCTGCACAGAGCGGTAGGTATCGTCAGCCTCATTTTACTGCCGCTCAGAGAGGTCAAGAGACCGGCTTAACGTTATCCTGGAAGTAGCAGGGCCTGGACCTGCACTCAGTTCTGTTCAATGCCAAGGGAGTTGGAGTTAGTGGTGCACACCACGTGGGGGATGGGCATGCTTGAAGCTCTGACTCGGGTGGGGCAAAGGCGATACATGTAACCTAAACATTTGCACCCCCGTAATATGCTGAAACAAAAAAAAAATAGAACCAATAAGTGGTAGAGATGAAGACCACCTTTAAGGACACTTGTAGTCGTGTTACTCACATTCCTTGAAAAGTTTCGAAATATAATGCAGTTCAGACAGCAAGAACAAGATTTCCTCTGCAAGATTCCCACCCATATGGCCAAGAATTTATAGCAGAAGTAAAATTGAATGTATTAAAATTAATGGTATTTAAATGCATGCAATTGAGTATTTCTAAGGCACTAAAAACTCATGGATTTGTACTTAGCCTTTCTAGAAACTACTTAAGATGAATACCTGATTTGATGTTTCAAAAGATTTCATAGCATATATATATATATATATATATTTCTGGTTCTCACGTTATTAAGCTAAAGCGCATTTCACAGTGATCCCTGGGAATAACTTTTTTCCTTGTTGAGGTTTCACTGAATACAGAGAAAAGACAAACTAAGCACATGACAAACAAACCACTGTCCTTGTTACATCACACACAGCTAAGAGCAGAGTTTTAAAAATTAATTCAAGTGGGTATTTGCCACAGTTTTCCATTGCCGTAGGCCGCGGTAAAACAAACCATGCAGGTTAAAATCTTATTTTGATACAAACTTTCTGAATAATTGTCTTAGCACTGCCTTTCTCCTGTGCAATTAATACAAAGCCACAAAGTATCTTTTACTTTCATTTGAGGAGTCAAAACACGCATCCAAAAATTTAATAATGGTAATTCCGTGGCTAATACGACGCCTACTGCAATTGATTAGATTAATGGCATGGTTCGTTTTGCCAAACGCTAAATTCAAATTATAGACCTTATAACAACTTCTTCCTGAATTCTCAACCCTGTTGAGAAGATTCCAGAAAATTCAGATCGTAGGGCAGGGACGTACCCCTTGCTCAGAGCAGTGTGGGGTTCTCTCGGACGCCTTCCCCAGTCCTGACCTGCAGGGTCTGTGAAGTCATCGCCCCTGTGTGAGGCACAGTCTTGGGATCATTCTTGGTGGCAGCTGGTGATTAATCAGGGGGATGTTGATTTTGGTAAAAATAAAACACTGAAGTGTGATTCTTAAGTCACGCGCCCGACCGTCTTGTGTAATGAATTCAATCTGAAAACATTTCCAAAAGAGGAATTTCCTGATTCCTTTTCGGTCCATTTTTTGAATTTTGAACTGCGTGACTGTATTACTTAGCCAATTAAAAGAAATAAAGTAAAAAGAAAACACGTTTTGTGGAGTATATAGAAACAGATCACACACGCAGAGGACTTTCTTGCTATTATTGCAGGGGAAACACACTTTTGAATGCAAAAAGTCTCATACGCTCATTGTTATTATTGTCTACCACACTTGTCCCTGTATGGCCACCTGGCGACCCCACCTTCATGGCCGAGGGTCCCCGTCAGCCTGGCAGTTTGCAGCAAGTGCATTAGCATCATGGGATATTAGTAATTTCAACCTCAAGGGAATGACTCTTTATGTTTTCACTTTTTTGAAAACACAATGGTAATACAATTTGTCACTATTCTCTAAGGAACACTTATTATGCTGGGATTTTAGTATTTTTTTCTTTTTTCTTTTTTTTTTATAAATTTATTTGTGATAATGGCCTGCAATACCTTGATTGTAAAACCTTATTTCTCAGGTCTTTTGAGAGCTGGCTATAACCGGAGATTATTTTCATAATGGACTCTTCATGTAATGTACGTCTTAAAAGCTAAATGGTACTTATCACTTCATTTTGCATATTGAGTGACATTTTTAGTTTGGTATTAATAACCCGACATTATAATAACAATAATAATAGGCTTTAAAAATCCATTACAAATCTCCTTAAACCCAGGTGAACTCATTAACTCTTTGATAAAAGAAATTGGAGTGAAAAAAAAAAACCCAGAGGGACTTGATTTTATTCTGCCTAATCTGACGACCTTGAGCAAGAGGCAGAAGTGGAGGAGAATTCTCCCGCCCGCGCAGCCTGCGCCCAGGTGTTAGGCTGCCCAGGTGAAACCGGCCACAGGTGGGAACAGGAGAGCAGAGACACGCTCCTGGCCCCGGGCCGAGTCCTTTGTGAACGGGAAGGCAGAAGGCGGCGATTTCTGCCTCTGCCCCATCGATGGGGGTGGGGGGAGGACCTCACAATCGAAAACCACACACACAAGCCGGGATTCCGACCCACGCAAGCCGTAAGCATGCTTCCCGCCCCGTTTCGCCATCTGAAAGGTGGCCGTAGCGGGGCTCTCCGAGGGCAGGTCCAGGAGTTGGCGGGATTTGGGGGCATCACCCAGGCATGCTGACTTTACTCGCTGTCTGGGTCCAATTGTGTCAAATTCATATATTGAGGTACCGAACCTGGCGCATCCGGATGTGACCTTATTTGGATTACGGGGTCTTCACAGAGGTAGTTAGTGTAAAATGAGGTCATCAGGGTGGCCCTAAAGCAACCTGGCCAATGTCCCATACAAAGGGGAGACCAGGACACAGACTCGTGCCCAGGGACAGTGCCAGGTGACTGGGAAGGCAGAGATCAGGTGATGCTTCTGCAAGCAGAGGCTGGGCCAACCACCGAAGCTGGGGAGAGGCCGGAACAGGTCCTGCCTCAGAGCCTTGGGAGGACCAGCCCTGCCGACACTTGGGTCTCCACTTCCAGCCTCCAGAACTGTGGGACAGCCACCCGGTCTGGGGCACTCTGTTACGGTGGCCCTAGGAAACCAGTCCACGAGGACACAGTGAATCAGAACCACACCAGGTGGAATCCGGTCCCCGCAAGAACGTCTGGTGTACCTGGCGAGTCATCCCCATGGGGGCCTTGGCCACAGCGGGGGCAGATAGCCAGCTGAAGGCCACAGGAGGAATTCAGACATCAGACCCTGGGAGAGCTCAGACGACAGGAGACAAGTCAGGCTCGGGAGCTCCCAGAAGAGTCGCCCCGTCTGGAGAGCAAAGGACACACTAGAAGGATGTGACAGGCACAGGGGAGGAGACCCCATTGTTAGGGGGTGGGCGTTGGCGAGACAGGGGCAAGACCCCACTGTGCAGTTCGCTGGGCACGTGGTATGTCCTCACCGGCAGGGAAAGAGATGTGGCTTCGTGGAAACTCATGCTCAGGGTGGTGGCAGACACGCCTGGGGCAGGGAGATGCTTGTCCCTTGTGGAAGAGGAAAAAGTTGTTATTATCCTTAAAACTTCCAGGAGGATGCGCATTTGCTCCACACCCCACCATAAATAACAGAAAAGCAAGGTTTAAAATTTCATTTTGTGACTTCCATGTACCTCTAAAATTAGAGTAAAAGTATAGAACTGGCATGCACGAAATACTCACGGGAACATGCTTACTGCACAGTAATGACTTTATCGCTTAAAAACATTTAAAAAATTAGATTTTATTCCTAAAGATTAAAACATGTATTGCCATGTGCAGAGTTTAAACTCAAACACACTTTCAATATTCATCACAAATAGTGTGAAACAATTGTATTTAAAAATTAATTGACAGATTTTCTTTAAATATAGTTTTCACCTGCTTTTAGAGCTTTTTCTACTCACTGATTTTTATCGGTAGACAGAACCACCCCCTTGCCCAAATTTGCCGTGACGCCCTGTAATCTACGTCGTCCTTTTGGACAGCTCATTCACGTCCAATCTGACTGTGCAGAGTACGTTACCAGGGGTTTCTTCTCCTCGGAGGAAATTTCCAGTGTGTAAGTTAAGATATCAAAGATAGTGAGCTCAGCACGGTGATAGCGTAGAACCACAATGGAAATCTGACTCATTCTGGAACCTCAGAAATTGCAATGTGCCTCTAAAAATATCAGTAATCTCTACTACGAAGCATGATTTCCTTTTGGATGTTCTGTAACTGTGAAGGACGTTGTGAATAATCCACTCTTTCTAAACTTCTGGGCTTGCTGAGACCAAACGACTGGGAGATGGCTCTGGGCTGAGGCACAGGACAACCCCACTTGCAATAATTAGTCACCCGTGTCTGCACCGAAAAGAAAAGAAGAGCTTTATCTAGGCCATGTGTGCGCATAAGGATATCAGCTTTGTACTTTCACTTACTGATTTAAAACTTACCAGATAGTAGTTCTAATATGTCATTGCAATAATTAAAATTCAGACGGAAACGTTAGTGTTACATTCAAAAACGGTCATCGGACCACTGGCTAGAGATCCGATAAAACAGCGATCTGTTTAGTTTGCATGTGGATTTTCAAGTTAATAAAACCAACGTGCAACAGTCTGTGTGAGACATACTGCACTTTTTAGAAGACCAGTGGTAAACCATCATCTGTTTAAAGTTGTTTTCCCCCAGGACGTTGTCCACCGTCTTGGTAATACACACTCAATCCATCACTGCTTGTCTGCAGTGCTGTAGAAACATGTATCTCGACACCAATGACAGAGTGATACCGTTTCTCATGGTGGCTGCCACACTACTGCATGTCATTTGTTTCAGAAAAACATGACATATTTTCAGGCTGGGCAGGGTGGCTCACGCCTGTAATCCTGGCACTCTGGGAGATCAAGGCAGAAGGATGGTTAAGGTCAGGAGTTTGAGAGCAGCTTCAGCAAGAGTGAGACCCCGTCTCTACTAAAAAACAGAAAATTAGCGGGACACCATGGTGCACACCTATAGTCCCAGCTACTCGGGAGGCTGAGGCAGGAGGATCACTGGAGCTCAGGAGTTTGAGGTTGCCATGAGCTATGATGATGCCATTACACTCTACCCGGGGCAACAGAGCAAGACTCTCTCTCAAAAAAACCAAAACAAAACAAAAGAAAAAACCACATGGCATATTTTAAACATTAAATTTAAGCAGCTCATTGAGCCTGGTTCTAGGGCTGTTTGAGAGCTCAAAGACTGAACAGCAAAGACTGAAAACATTTCAAAGCACGGTATAAATAATGTTCTGAATATTAGTCTCTGGTTGAAGAACAGCTCTCACCTGGCTGTTGCTAACTGCCGTTTCGCACTTGGTGATCACTGCACAGAAGCGTCTTATCCGAAAGGAAGAAAGCTCAGCAGCCTTACCTGTATTGGGAACTAGCCCTTAAATCCAGACACTTCATGTTGTGTTTGCTTGCTGTAAATCGGGTGGTGTAATTAGTTTCAGCTCATACGAATGCTAAGTGTCAGCTGCAACTGGAATTTGAATGATCTACGGCAAAGGTTTCCAAAGTTTCGGGGAGCCACACGCCAGCCATAAAAAGGTCTTAATCATAAACATCCAAAGACATTGATATTTATCGATGTGTCAGAACCAAAAGGGACAGCTCCTTCATTCTGGGCTTCCCGCATGAGCAATTATACAGTGACAGGAACAAAATAAAAATTATAGATCTGTCAGTCTTGGTGCTGGCTCGGTACCGCGTCTGTCCGAGAGTTTATTTACACTCCGAGCATTATAAAAGATACACATAACATAAACTTAAAAAGCAAATCAGATAAAAACAAATACGCATAGAAGTTCTAACATTCTTTCCCTTGTATTCCAATGCATCATTTAGTACAGGCTTTGCGGGGTGTGCACCTCTCTTTTGAGACCCCTGAGCCAACGTGAGGCCAGAGGCACTGTCCTGCAGTGACCAGGCAGGGAACGAAAATGACTTCCCCGTTTCACGACTCTGGCCGAGCGAGGCTGTTTCCTGCACCACAAAGTCAAGTTGCCCTGGACAACAGTAACTTTTTAATCTTCATTAGTATGATTCACTTTAATGTTTATGGCTTTGTAATCACAAAAGATGAATTATTTTATTTTACCTAAAGCACAATTACAAGAAGGTATTTGCCATAACCACAGAGAGGGGAAGTAATGGATTTTATCTTAAGGCACATAAACTGAGATCATGGACACATGATCTGGCATAAATCTTCCACACTGGCGGAAGACAGAGACCAAGGTTTATTGATCACCCACCAGGTGCCAGGCACAATTCTGGAATGGCTTGCGTGTGTTCAAAGACATCGAGGCTGTAAATCCCTTCATGCAATGCTGAATAGACAGCGAATGCTATTATTATGTTTATCATTTGATCATCAAAATTGCCCAGACACCTGGCTATCACTACGTGTCTACTGAGTCACCTAAAAATCAGAGAGTTTTAATGATGTTGGCTGTAGTCACACTTTGGTAAGAGGCAGAATGGGCCTTTCTGATTCCATAGCTCAGTTTTTAGGGTTTTAATTTGCTTTGTTTGTTTTTATCTTTTTTGCTGCTATTACTGTGTAGTTGCTCAGTTAATAAGCCCAGAGTGGAGAGGCCACCCCACCTGGTTCTGCCCCATCACATGGACAGTGACGGTAGACAGTTGTGTATTTGCAAACACCCACAGGATGGTTCACCTGCCCTTTGTCGTTCTCTGCCCTGGTTCTAGTGACAACGCCATGAAGTGTCATGGGCGTCATTCCATGCAAAACACCCAAGATGATGCTTTGAAACAAATTACCTTTTGGCTTCTATTTTATTGTGTGGGTGCTTATAGGCTCATGATCATACAGACTCGAAGACCTGGGAGAGACCATGGAGGTGATGCCGTCCATCAACATTGTGTTAAGGTTTTCTGAAAATCGTTCAAATCGCGACCTGCAGGGCTGGGACTGCAGACCAGGGCCCTGGCGCTGGCTCGGTACCGCATCTGTCCGAGAGTGCTTGAGCTGTGCTTCATGGAGCCTCCTCGGGGGTCCACAGCAGAGGGCCTCGGGTCAGCCTGGATTGAACCCTGGACCACGACATAAAGTTCCATTTGAAAAAAGGACTATTTTGCTAAAGCAACCTTGCAAACGATTCTCTTGTTCATCTGTGATGGGCGTTTTTGTTGCCACTGACTCATAGTAACATGTTCAAATTACATCTGAGAACCAATGTCCAAAATAATAACCTTAGCTTAGAAAACTTTTAAGTTTGAATTGTAATAATTTGGTCCAGTTTGACAATGGATTGAATGGGATAATTAAAACTTCTTTTTTATGAGTATTCGTGAAGAAACATTAGAAAATACATATAACAGAAAGGAAAAAAATCATCAAACATACCATTCCCTTTGCCAGTATTTTTAGGTATTGCCTTTCAGTGTTTTTTTCTGGGCAGAGGTTTCTTTCTCTACACAGCTGTCAATGAACTGTGTACCTGCACACACAGACTGAATTGCGTCCCCCCACCCCCACCCCCAGTTCTCATATGCTGAAGCCCCAACCCCTAGTGCGGCTGTATTTGGAGTAAGGAAGTAGTTAGGGTTAAAGGAGGCAGTCAGGGTGGGGCCTTGACCCAGTAGGATTAGTGTCCTTACGAGAAGAGACACCAGAGAGCTGGCTGGCTCTGTCTCTCTCCCTACCCCCCACCTGTCACGTAGGGACACAGCGAGGAGAGGGTGGCCGTCCGCAAGCCGGGAAGAGAGCCCTCACCTGAAGCTGAACTGGCTGGCGGCTTCATCTTGGACCTCCAGCCTCCAGAGCTGCGCAGGACAAACCCCTGCTGGTTGAGCCACCCAGTTGGTGGCATTTTGTGACAGCCTCTCAGCTGCCCAACACACCGTCTTTGTGTGCAAAGCTCACCTGTTGTGTCTCCCACCTGTTTCTCCTCCATTCATGCTTTGCTTTCTCGTCCCAACAGATTTTGCTTCATAGCATGAGTTTCATGATAAAATAATTGGGAATGTCAGGACGGTGACAGCAGAGCATGAATCCAAGTGCGCGGGAGCCCCTGTGACTTCACGGGAAGCCGGCCCTGGCTCTAACAGCCCCCTCGCTCCTGGCGGGGGGACTTAGCTCACGCTGGGTCCCTGCCAAGGGCAGCCCTGTAGAATTTTTGTATGTTAACATGTTTGGGAGAAATAATTTGGCCTATACAATGCTATCACAGTAAAGCTGTTCACTAAACACCTGTTCATAGACATTGTCCAGTACATTTTCTTGTTAAGTATAAGGAGGTTCCGATGTAGACAGTTCGAGAGACAGAAACAAGATTGTAGAAGACACAATCAGTGTTCTGAAAACTTAGCTTGAAAGTCCTATGATAAGACAAAAAATACAGAACAATACTTTTTTTTAACGAGAAAATATAAAATTTTCCACCACCCCCCCCCGCCGGGTCCTTATTCTCTCTTCTTTTTCTTAGAATTCATCAGCTAAGTTTACCAAGTTCCGATTTTCGGTATCATTATTTACAACACTGTCGCTGTTGCCATAGATATGCAGAATGTCTGTTTCCATAGCAACACTCTTGGTTTCCCAAACAAATAGTATCATAGCGTTAATCTCGTTTCAGTGTTATTGTGCTATGTTATTAGATACAAAATTCAAAAAATAATTTAAGCGGGTTTTGAAACTAGCTGGGTTGGTTTTATTGCCTGGTGGTGCTTTAGATATTAAGTTGCAATTTCATATTAAAATATATACCCATTTGAAAAATAGCAGGGATTTTGCATGGCATACATGATACCAATTTTATTCACTAGTTATAAAACACTGTAATTTAATAAGAGGATATTCGGATACATGAGCAATACACAGGGAGCTGCTCACTGTGTTCAGATTAAAATGACTGTTTTCCAGTGGCCGGGATGATTTAGCCTCCCCAGGTCTCCAAAGTCATTTACAACCTGCCCACTGTAATAGTTTCCTTTGCCATTTTTGCATCTTAAGTAATTTCTACCAGTTTTGCTTTTTATTTCACGGCCCCAAAGGAACAGCTGTGAAATAAAGGACTCCAAGGACTCTCCACTGTTTCCCTTTCTACCCCCAACTGAAACAAAAGAAAAAAGTAACTTTAGCAGGTTTTCGGGGGGGTTTTTTGTCTTTAAATTTTCTCACCGTTCCCTTCGATATCTTCTCTGAGGAGCGACTCTCTCGGGCTCCTTCAGAAATGGGACTGAGCCTGACGCAGCTTGCAACACCTGCCCGGCGTATTAGTTTTAATCAAATTGATGATACGTGTCCCCTACAGGTGAGTGCGTCGGCTCCCACGGGGGGGGGGGAAGATGGGCCATGCGCAGAGGAGAGATGAGAATCCTGCTTTTATTTCAGGGCAACAAGAGGAGCTCTATCGCCAGTCCGGTGGCACTGCCATTTTCTCTACGATACTTGGGCAAGAGCCGCTCAGCTGCGCACATCTGGCCCAGTGCACGCCACTCTGACCCACTAACAAGCTTTTTTGGAAACCTGCTTTTTTTGGTCACTTTCCTTTTGAGTATGTCTTCCTTTAACATATCAATACGGATTTTCCCGCCTCAGTTTAGCACCAAAAGGGATCGGCTTGCAAGTGTAACACGGTAATGTGCAAATGCGTAACAGCTGGGCTGCTCTTAGGTGAAGACTAGCAGGGGACTAAAGTAGGTGTCAAAAGTCAAACCCACCGCACCAGGGCGGGAGCATGGGGGGGCCGTCGGACAGACAAGAGCGTTGATCTCAGCTCGGGGGTGATCTGGGGCCTGGTCCCCTCTGAACCTCTGTTTCCTCATCTGTGAAATAAGGAAAATGCCAGCTACTTCGCAGCAGTGATGGAGCTGTTATAAACCACAGCATGGTGACGCTTGCAGAGTGGGAGCCACTGCTGCACTTTACTTATTTCCCTTCTTCTCTTCACTAAGTTGGTCTTAGGTCAGAAAGAGTCTGGCTCCTCTGTGTCCCTAGCAGGAAGCAAAGCATCTGGCCATGGGTCCCCTCTGGCTGTGTCACCTGCCTGTGTCCTGCCTCCCGGCAGCTGGCAGCTCTGCAGGTTTTAGCTCACAGGAGACTAGATTCAGAGCCCCCAAAGCTGCCCTGTCCATGTGGGTGCCCTGAATACTCAGCCGACATGTGATTTGGAAAGTCCCCAGAGAAAAAGAGGCCCTTTCCTGGTCTCAGTCTTAGTATAATCTAACCCGGCATTTCTCAACCTCTAATGTGCGTGGTAACCACCCAGGTACCCTGCTGAAGGGCGGATTTTGGTTCAGCAGGTCTGCGTGGGGCCCCTGAGTGGGGACTGAGGCTCTTCATGGCTGATGAGCTCTCAGGCGAGGCGGCAGGTCTAGAACCTCACCTCGAAAGGGAAGGATCGAAACTCCCCAGATCACAGGCGCTCTCAGATTTGTTGAGACTGATTACAGGCCACTGCTGGTAGTGGTGCATCCTCAGTTACTTTGGCCTGGGCATGTCTGGGGTCTTGTTCTAGTATAAGATACAAACCATCCAGTCTCGTTGAATTTGGCTTCTTTGTACGAGGAGGAGATTGGGCTGGCTCGTATCTCTTGGGTCCTTTGGAATGACAGAATGTGGCACATTTTCTTCTTTTAGGTGTAGGACACATCCGGGAACATTCAAAATTGCATCAGTTCAAATTGTCATTAACCAAATTCTGTTCGGCTGGTTTGAATCTTCTACAAGCCTTAGAATCAAAATGATTCAGTTGCATTAGGAAAAATTTGTAACAGAATTTATAACTGATTACCAGAAACAGGTTATGAATGAGTTTAGGAGCTGCCAGTATCATGCAATCATCAACATTTACAATGTAATTAATGCTTCGGAATTCTCCATGAAAGTTGGTCTGCTTTCCTTTTTGTTATGTTGACACACAACAGATGCAGTTAAAGTTTCTTAGACAAAATTGCATTTTGGTTTTCTGTTCTTCTTTGCCTTAGAACCCTGCTGTCACTTTGCTAATTGTTTTATTGTAATAGCAGTGTTTCTTGCATGGAAACCTTTGAATGGTAATCCACTCATTTGTGAGATCATACTTTTGAAAGAAACTATATTTGAAAGTTCTAAAAAAAGATTCAGGGCTTTCCAGGGGATTTTGTCCCTGGGTTTTCCTTGCTTGTGACCTCATTGTTGAGAGGACTGTATAACGGTCTGAAAATCGAGAGGGTTGTGGTTTCTAATGAATATACGCAAACAAAGAATTACTTTCTTTTTTTATTTTTATACTGAATATCTTCCCTCGACTGGCATTGACTTCATAATGAATCATGATGAATCTGTTTGTCCTTCTCAAAAATGGCAATGACATTGTAACAAGATCATTTCCCTTTGAAAAAACCAGAAAGCCCATTTTCTAACACTGGCTTGGCTGCCTGGGAGATAACGGCAGCTGTCACCGAAAAACTCGCGAAAACATCTCAGAACTGTGGATGAAGGTGGTCAGTGGCGTGTGAGCTGATGGAAAGAAAGCACTAGGCACAGTAGCTGGCCCACACCAAGTGTTCAATAAGTGCCGTTATTCCTAACCCTAGATGGCTCCTGACGAACAGACAAGCCAGGTACAGTCGCATTAGCCTTTGCCCAGCTCTGTGAAGGTGTTCATGTGTGTGTATCTCATATATATCACATATCTCTTACATATATCTTTTCTGTGTATCTCTTACATATATCTTATATACACACAAGTTTTTTGGTGGGGGACCTTTCATAGGTGACAGTTTCAGGCGGTTGTGGAAAAGTCTCGTACCGCACAGTAAAAGGAAAAATGCAAATATTCTTTCAAGTATTGCAAACTGAGCGTGCAACGCAAACATTATAATTATCAAGGCTCTCTGTTCCTAGAGTATCATAAACAGGATTATGATTTATAAAGAAACTGTTTTCTAAATAAAAGGGCAGGCACCTCGGTGGAGAAAACTATATCTGTGCCGTGACACACACACACACAAATGAACACACAGCGGACCCTCTAGCAGCCCGGGTTTGACCTGTGTGGTCCACTGTACCCACTTATAGGTGGATCTTCTTCAACGAAACACAGGTGGGAAGTACAGTATTCAAGAAATGTGCAGCCCACATATTTTTGCTACACACGTGGGGATTTGGGTGTACACAGGGGTCCTGGAACCCACCCACCTGGCATGCGCAGGGACAACTATATATATTAATATTTATATAAGAAATGTATGTGTATTTTTCTCCCAAGTGATAATGAATAAAAATTAATATCAGCCATTAGTATCACCAGCAGTGCTCCAGCACTAACACTAGTGTAGTGTCTTCACAGAACAAAGAAAAGGGAAACTTCGCCGCTAGTTGGTTCTGGGAGGTCCATGTCCCCTCCCCAGTCACCTGAGTCTAACATCCGTTAGGATGGACACTTTTCACTCGTCGAGACTAGTAAGCCATCGTCCTACGTTTGTTCTGTGTAGACAGGCGGAGGATGCAGAAGGACAGTATTCCGTGGGAGCTTGTCCACAGTTTATTAATGCAAGGTGGAGTGCGTAGTGTTTTCCATTAGTAAGAACACTTTCTGGTGGGCATCAGGTGTGCTGAGGCGCGCCACAACAACGGGAGAACCGACTGGAGTGACCGGAGAAGATCGCAGGCCAAGGGCATCTCAGGACGGTGACTGAGGTGTGCTGACCGGACTGCCAGACTCCCTGGGTTCTAATCCCAGCTCAACCCTCTATTAGCTCTTCGGCCTTAAGAAATGTCCCTAACTTCTCTGTGCCTTGGGCTGTTTACTCATCTTTGTAGCAGGGATATTACAGCGCCCGCTTCAAGAGGCTATTGTTAGTGTAAACATAATAATACGGTGATCAGAACAGTGCCTCATTCTCGGCTATCATAAACGCAGTGATTATTAAGAGATGAATAATATTTTCCATAACTGTCATTAAGACCGTTTGTATATATTATAGTTTTATGAGCTACTTCCCATGCTGCCAGGGTTGATTATAAGTCTGCTCCTGTTTGATTCTGTCATCTTGGCAAACGTTGAGCCAGCCTAAAGCTGCTAAGTCATGTTAAGATCTCGGATTCTCGAGAGAGCTTCGGTCTCGGGGTCAGGCAGCATCGGCTCAGGGAGGGCTGTGGGGATCAGCAATTTCAAGGTAATGTCCGGACGCTTGGATATTGAGTTCTTAATCTCTGGGTTAAACTACGCAAACAGAATTAATGTCGTAAGCGTTTCAACCGACTGTCTCGGACTGCCGCGACAAAACAGCACAAACCGGGCAATGCAAACAAACATCTTTGTTTCCCACAGTTCTAGGCTGGGGGTCCATGACCCAGGTGCCAGCTGATTTGGTGTCCGGCAGGGGCTCCCTCCCCGGGTTGCAGAGCCACCTCATCGCTGGGTCCCCACGTGGTGCAGAGAGAGCACGCGTAAGGACACTAATCCTGTTGGGTCAGGGCCCCGCCCTTATGACCTCATTTAGCCTTCATCACCTCTATAAAGACTCTGTCTCCAAATACAGCCACACTGGGGCTTTGGGCTTCAGTAAGTGAATCTGGGGGTGGGAGGCACGAACATTCGGTCCGTAGCACCCAGCGTTAGGCGTGTTTCTCTCTCTGGCATTCTGGGAATCTGGGATGAGGCTGATGGCGTCCCTCCCCCAGAGGCCCTTCCCCAAGCCTCACCCTCCACCATTCCATAAATATACCCACGGGCTGTGCAGGCGGGGAGCCCGTGGATATACTCTGAGTGACTCGTGTCTGTTCTTTTGTCTAATAACTTTTAACGCCAAACATCTATGTTTTCATTTGATTTTTTTCCTGACGGTCTTTCAGATCGTTTTGTACATCTTTGCAGTGGTTGGTGGCAGTGAGGTTCTAGGATCTTAGTTCCGCCCTCTGATTTCTTACTTGGAGTTGCTGGGGCCACTGATTCTCTCTCTCCTGGAGACAGAACTGCTGACTGAGGAGCAACCATAGCGTTGGCATTCGTCTGGCAAGAGGGCAGATGTTTCCCACGCGGTCTCCGCAGGGCTGTTTGACACGGAAAAGTGCCAGCTCCTGGGAGCACCGTCCCTGCAGAGATTGGACGCCATGGGTGGTGCTGGGGAGCCAACTCCAAGGCAGAGGTTTGCAAACAGCCTGAGCAACATCCGTGAGAGGGTCAGGGAAGCGAGACTGGGCAGAGGGAAAAATCGGACCACGGAGCAACGGCCTCGGAGAACTCCGCTGCTCTCGCGGGAGCTCGGAGAGAGGATTGGAGCTTCAGAGATCGTCCCAGACAAGCTGAGGGCACCAGGACTTTGCACCCGTGAGTGGGCCAGTCATCGGCTACCGCTGCTCCCAGGGAGTGGGGTGAACCTTGAGTCCGCCAGCTCCCGTCAGTGGAGGGCGATTCTCGTAGACACTCACTGCGAGCAACTAGCAGCCAACGCCTCCTGCACCTGGGAGAAAGGAGGGCTGGTCCCAGAGGGGACACCTAGGTCAGGCCCCGCAGCATGCACTCTGCAGGGTGACAGCTGGGGAGCTCTGCACTTGCATCTGATTTAGCAATTATGAAAATGCGGCTCTGGACCTGGCGGTCAGTTCCACCTGGCGCGGCGCTGCGCTCTGGGGAGCTGCTGGTCAGAATCAATTAGGAGGGAAAATCTCACGCACGAAGCCTGGTACCTGCTTCTCATGCGGTGGCTTCTCTGATCGGGAAGGACTGTTTTCAAGGCAAACAGGAAGGATCCAATCAGGGGACAGAAACCCCCAGTGACTGGAACACGCAAAGAAAGAAAGATTTCTTACCATCTAGCCCCCCTCAGAGTTAATATGGCCTAACCTTATCATCCTTATCAAAATATTTGCATACAGCCTTGCTGAGTTATTTGTCATTTAGCTTTTTAAAGGTAACGCTATTTCTTTTTACTTTTTATGCAGACACAGAGTGACATTGATTTTCTGGTTCTGCCAAAAGGGGCCCCAAGCCCCGCGGGCAGGTCCTGAAGACCTCCCTGGCTCGGCCGACCCTTTCTCTGGAGGATCTCGGAGCCGGCCCCGCCAGGCCGAGGGTCTGTGGTCAGAGACGAGGTGCTTCCGAAGGCTCTAAGGCAGCTCAGGTAGCCCTTGCTCCAAACCCTTCTCCTGTTCACTCGCTTGGGACGGGCACCCACGGAGTTGAAACAGGACTGTATATCGAGACGGTCTAGATTCCACAGTTCTCTTACCTCTTTTCTTTTTTTTTTTTTTGGATTATTTAAATCCACCTGGCAAAGCCGTTCCCCTCCTATGACCAGCGAGAGCTGCAGCTCGGCACGCTCACCTGTGCCCGGCACGGTCACCTGCGTTAGGAGGTTCACGCCGCTGTTTTCTGTGCTGTATACGGGGGCGGCTTCCTTCCCAAGTAGCAACACGCTTGATATGGGGGTGCCTGGGATTTTCACCCCCACTGCCCATGGCTGACTTTAGGCCTCACTCGTTTGTCAATATTTTTGTCTCTGTGAAAGAGAGTGTGTGAGCTCTGCATTAACTGCCCGTAAAGAAGGAAGAAGCACTAACCTGACCTGCCGCAGTCGGGGGACATGAAGGAACTTGTCATTGTGCTCTAGGTTTTGGGGGCCCCCCTCAGTAGCCCTGAAGAATCTCCCCAAACCATTTTAGCAGCTTGAGCAAGAGATGAAAGAAACAGTTTTCATTATCTTTTAAACCTCAACTCTCTGTGGGGGTGGGGAAGCTTTCTTTTTTTCTGAAATATTTACCGATTTTTTTTTTTCCTTTCGTATTTATCTCCTTACAATTTGGTGGCAGTAGTTTGATAAAAATTCAGTGCCTCTCATTGTTGAGACATTTCAAAGAACTCCCGTGATCCCTTTTCGTATAGGTCAGGACAGTGCCGCCTTGAGCCGCCTGTCTTTGGAGGACAGAGGGGTCACCTTTGTAATTGCTTTGAGAGTGAAACTTCCAGAGAACTAGGAAAAGGATTTCTGACCTCTGGACCTGAATGGTTAATGGAGTTCTTTGCAGGTGAGGTAATGTTTTGGTTAACTCACAGGTCAGTGGGACCTGTTATCCTTGGGTAACTTGCCCGGGAGGTTTTCGGCTGAAGGTCTGTGTTAGCACAAGGAGCATTTCCTGATTGCAAGCAGAGACCTGGACCCTGGTCTCAGAGGAGGCGTTTTCCGACTTTCCCAGGGACGACTCCTTAGAACTGGTCAGTCACAGTACACTCTGCGCTCACAGAGAATTTCCCCCCATCTCTCTGTCTCTTTCTGGGGTTTTTCCTATTAGTAATTACGCCCGTAAAAAGATAACGATTTCTGATGTTCTTTTAAACCTCCACTTTCAGATCAGCAGCCCAGGCAGGGGCCTAGGTAAATAGGTCAGTCATTACTGACGTCACCGGGAACTCCCTGCCTCAGATTAGCTGAGCAGGAGCTTGACGAGCAAGATGTGGAACCGGCTGATTGAGGACATAAGTCGGGTGAGCTCGTTTTAATGACAAACTCCTGCAACAGATGAGGAGCAAGAGTCCATCCTGAAAGTTCTTCTTTGAACTACGTAACTGGGGAGTAAAATGACCTGCTTTCCACTGCTAATGTGTGATGATCCCTGCGGAGGTGGGAGGCTGGACCGTCTGTGCTTATCAGAAAACCCAGCCTCACCTCCCAGAGGGGGAATTCTCTTCCTCTGACCAGACTGGTCGGGCCAGAAAAACCGAGAAATACCTTTCCCTACTGGGTGAGGAGCCATCGTTCCCAGATCCTTATCACATTCTCAAAGGGCTTGGCTGTGATTCACATTTTATTTTGTTTATTTTCCATAGTGTCCAGTTTTCAGGCATTTCCCGAGACTGCAGTGTGTTCCAGGGAGGTGGGGAAAGTGAAGAATTGGAGCAAACCCATCCTTCTCACCAAAGAGAGTTTCTGGCAAACTGGGGCTGGATGCATCAGCATCTGGGTCTAGGTACCACGGCAGGGCTGGGGTGGTGTGGGATGGACGTCCAGGGTACCCCAACACACACTCACCTCCCCGAGCTCCTCAAGGCATTCCGGCCCTTTTTCCTGCTGGTCCCTGGTGCTCTGAATTCCTTTATTCATCGAGTCTGCATTGTGTACACAGTCGGGGCTCTGTGAGTACCTGGGGACTCTGCCACAAAGTCATTGTGCTTAACCTCAAGGCCAATCCTCAGGGAATCAACAAGACAAGTGGGGAGGCTTGCTCCCTGCCAAGGTCCCCAGGGCCTGGCTGGAGCTTCTGTGCTTGTCTCGGCGCCTGGCACAGGGACGTCACCCCACACACTCGTGACTCAAGTACGTGAGGGATTCCGAGCAGCGGGAGGGCGAGCTGTTCTCAGGGCACTTATCTACCGGCTTAGTTACCTGGACGTGAGACCACAGGTGTTCGGGTACACCTGCTGCGTGCAGGAGTGACAAACCAGCAATGCGGCGTCAGCGGTCTCTGGGTGGTCTTTGAAAAAATGTGCGTGGAAAACAAAAATATACGTACGTGTTTTTTTCCTAAAATTGTATCTTTACGTTAATTTTGCAGTTGTGAATATATATTGGCAATCTGAAATACTGAGTTTCTTTTGACATCGAGAATAAATATCCAAATTTTCTTTTTGCTTCTGTGCCCCGAGCTGATCTTGCTGAGGTTGGGTAAGAAGGAAAATCACTACCTTATTAGTGGCCTCCATTGAACTAATTTAACTGATTGAACTAATTGAGCTATTTTGAACTAATTGAAATGTATATATATTTAATCACAATACAGTAAAATACCAATAATTCTATATTTTAATAAGTTTGGGAATAACAGTCTCTAATGACTATTAGCATCAGCCCCCACACCCTTGTCTTACGTACAAGTGAAATTACACAAGTTGATAAATTCAATTTTCTGTAATTTTATTCAGCTCTATATTCCGCAGTTGTTTCGAAGGAATTAAGGAATTAAGATTCTCATCAAATGAATAAAGTAATAAGAATTTCTTTCTAAGAGCAAAGCGAGCCTTTGCCTCAACAAAATTGCTTTTTTTAAAAGAAAACAAAAAAAACCAGTGGTGTTTATTTTTGTACACATTGTTCCTTTTGCTTGTTATCTAAGATATCATAAAAATATTGCTATAAAAACTGCAGAATTGAGCTGAACACTTTTTGGCTTCATGTTTCTCCAGGAAGGCTGTGTTCTGAGTGGCCCTGAGCAGTCTCCTGGGCTCAGCGGATGGAGTTGGGGCGCCTGGCCGTCACCACCCCCCAACTTGTCCCCACACCCACCCATCCTGCCCACTCCCTGTTATCGGGGACTCTGGCCAGAGGGGAATGTTTCAGTTTCATCTTGATGCACAGAGGCCTCAGGAATGTTTAGCAAGAGGAGGAAAAAAAGAAAGAAAGAAAAGGTCAGTTTCCCTTGAGGACAGATGATCTCAGAGGTCATTTCCCATAAATGACCAGGGCTTGACTCCAACCTTCTCTTTCCTTATTACTGCCTCCCTTGATAGCGCAGGGATATCCACATTCCCCACGACCTAGTGAACAGTGTCAGTGAATTTTGACTTCAGTAGGGCAACTGCTCAACCTGTAATCCCTCCACCCCCAGCCTCAGTCTTTCTGTTTCAGGAAGATGTAAACTCCCAAATAGGCCCAATTGCACATGTGTTTTCTGGGGCCCAATATTATTAATAATCCACGTGGTGTAGTTAGGGGGAAAAATATAAGCCAACATTCAAAGACGGAAGATTTTACGTCCACATCTAGATTTCCATCTTCTGAAAATGCTGGAGACGAGATCCAATTTTCCTGGATGCAACAATTAGCCAGAGCTGAGTCTCCCCCACACTCCTCACTTTTCCACAGTCCCCAGTGCTCCCTACTGTCTCCCCAGCAGAGGCCGGCGCTGCCTGCTGTCCTTACGATGTTCCTGCACCCAGTTTTCTTGCTCCCGACCTGCACCTGCCACTAGGTAACATTCTTGGTCCGTGTAGACATGTGAGTTTGCAACCCCTACTCAACGTCGAATTTTATTTTATTTATTTCTAAAATGTTAGCTTTGGGAGTTTTTGTAGAGATAACCCCACTAAATTGCCTTGCTTTCTCTTAGCCCGTGTCACGGATGTGATTCTTCTCCCTGTCTTTTACTAGAGGCAACCTGGCATCTTTGGCGTCAGCCTTGACACCTAACAGAGGACCTCGCCCATAAACATGGCTCTGTCTACGTTAGGCGGATGACAGGGACCAGGAGCTTGAGAGTTCACAAAGCACGTTTCAAATGTACGAACTTATTTAAATCCCAGGACAATTTAGAAAGGGAGGTTTTATTATCTCTAGTTTATAGACGGGAAACTCAAGTTTGACGTGACCTTGCCCAGGGTCCCATAGTCGGTGAGTGCTCGAGCCCGAACTGAATTCCAGGTCTTCTGGCTTCAAATGTCACTCTCTTTACCCAGTAAGATGTTGCCTTCTTTTTTTTTTTTTTTTTTTTTTTTTTGAGACAGAGTCTCACTCTGTTGCCAGGGCTAGAGTGCCATGGTGTCAGCCTAGCTCACAGCAACCTCAGACTCCTGGGCTCAAGGGATCCTTCTGCCTCAGCCTCCCGAGCAGCTGGGACTACAGGCATGTGCCACCATGCCCGGCTAATTTTTTCTATATATTTTTAGTTGTCCAGCTAATTTCTTTCTATTTTTAGTAGAGACGGGGTCTCGCTCTTGCTCAGGCTGCTTTTGAACTCCTGACCTTGAGCGATCCGCCTGCCTCGGCCTCCCAGAGTGCTAGGATTACAGGCGTGAGCCACCGTGCCCGGCCAAGATGTTGCCTTCTTGATAAATTCTGGTCTTAACAGTTTAAACTCTGTATTACTGTCAAGTGGCATAAACAGACAGACACTTAACTTACCTGCCAGAATTGTCCAGCTAGCTGCATTTAAGGACAAAGAACGTGAGTATTTAATATCAAGGCAAAGAGAAAAATTACCACAGGGAGTGGTTTCTGGGTTTGGAGACTCTTTGCCATGATTTTTTTTAAAGAACTGACTCCTTTTTAATATAACCTAACAGACCTTCATACCACCGTGTCCTGTATGTTACCAAGTGTATTTTGAGTGGCACACCATTCTTTGATGGTGTGAGATAAGGAAATGCTTGCTTCTTCATTTTCAGGTTTGCTGTGGAGACCAGAAATTGGCCTTTATGTGTCTTTTGCTGGTTAGCTCTATACTTGGCTGCTAACTGGTGGTGAAAATAAACTGGTTCTAATATCATTACCTTTCTGTAGCCGGTTTCAAATAGTGATCACGAGCTGGTTAACGCACCTGTGTATTTAGCTGAGACCTGCTTGGTGGCCCCGTCTTGATACCTGGGAGGAGGGTTCAGGTTTCCAAGGGAGGGCGGGGCTGCTGCCCATTTGCTCTCAACCGCCTGTGGTTGCCTGCGGTGCCCAAACGCTCTGTCAAGGCTCTTGGTGAGAGCAGCACCTGCCTCCCCAGGGTGGGGGACCCTTATCACCAGCCCTGAGCACCATCCCCCGCCGACACCTGCTGCCCTGGAGCAGCCGGGATGTGCTCAGTTCTCCCGGCTGTGCACCTCCCAGACAGTCACCGCTGCCACTGCGGGGACTGTCCCCGCCAAGACCCTCTGCTTGGCTGCATTGCTTCTCGCTTATGTGTGGCCGAGACAGTTTCCCTTCCTCTGACATTTCAGAAATGTCATATTGGATACGTTGACTGACGTCGTCCCTTTGGCGGAAGCAGTTTGTGAAAGGTGTGTTCCTTTTCATCTCTCCCTTTCTCCCGGGATTGCCACTTACCCACCGAGCGCTTTCCCTGCTCAGGTGAGGATGGCCATGACACGCTGTAAGAGAGGGTACTCTCAAGGCTGTCGAAAGGATTTCTCTAGAACAGAACACATAAATATATTGATGAGTTCCAAATAGCTGAAGAATACGTTTTGTAAAATCTATTTACAACAAAGGAGGAAAACGTGGTTCGCGTGGCTCCCCTCAAGCCCTTACTTTGTGACCTAATTCATCTCCAGACCACAGTCTTGCACAGAATCCTCGGCAAGGGACGGCTTCATCGACGCCCGAGTATTTCCTCCCGAAAAGTGAATCTATGCCAAGCAGTTCTCTCGCAGAAGAAAAGCGGTCGTCCCTTTAAGCTTTCTTTTCGATTTCGATCTCCCTATTTCAAAGACAAAGAATGCTTTCGGAGGAATCCTTTCGTGGCTTGGAGACATGGAGATTCACTCAACCTGACCGTGCATCCCTGCAGACGAGAGTGTACCTACCCCAGTAATGAACCCATTCCATTCACCAAGCGCCCACGTTCCAGCCTCCACCTGCTGGCTTTCCGTTGGAACATCGTGGTCCCTAAAAAGTCAAGCCACGTAAGGAATTCGAACGGGCAGATGTGAAGATGAGGGGAGGAGTGAGTTGCAAGCCACGTTCACCAGTATTCAGAACTAGGCTAGACGTTCAAATGACTCACCAACCCGGGGCTTTCAAAGACTGCAGTGAATTAGAACAAAAAAAAAAAAAAAAAGATTTTAGTTTAAAAAAATGGACTTTTGTTCTGCTCAAAACTACCTTTAACATTATCAATTAAAAGAGAAAATCGCAAAGGGGTAAAATAAGTTACGTAATCTGTGGCTGCAACCTGACATTCTAGAAGCAGATGAACATGAAGCGAAATCCCCTAAAGGCAGCGGGGTTTGGCTGCCAGCTGTGGAGCAACCTCCTAAGCGTTTACACTCTGGACAACTGTGTCTCTCCCCTCTTCCCACTTTCCTCCGACTCACGGTGCCTCGTTTCCGACTTTCCTGTCCTTCCCTGCCTCCCTTTGCTCCGTCTTGGTGCTCCTCGTCAAAGCCCCAGTGCTGACGTGGGACAGAGGAACCCGACCGGCGGGACCCGAGGGCCGTACCTGGCCGGTGGGGGAGGGATCCCGCACCTGCCTCTGCCCCCCACCCCCGCCAGCCATTCCCAGAAGAGCACACGGATCTAGAACACAGGTTCTCAGAGACGCTTTACTCATCCTGGCAGCAGCACCTGTTAAAAAATCAACCAGGTGCAAGGTAGGAATGGTTAAAACAAACAAACAAACAAAAAAAACCAAGCAGTTGGTCCAGTCTCTGCCACTGTGATGCAGACATATTATTACTTCCTCTGTTTTTATTGTTGTCACTGTTATCTTTGAGAGGCTGTGAACTGTCTCCACAGCCAGGCTGTCTCTCTTTTCTCCAGGCTGCATCATTTAGCCAGAGTATGACATTGGGCAAATTGCCTAATAAATCGATTATTCAATAAATGCTACCTATGAATGCAGTTGCTTCTCCTATGAGTTTTTCAGCTGTCGGTTCCCTTTTCCTGCCCTTGCGTACTGTTCTTTGGCACGTTAGCCTCATGTGTCTTCTTCCACGGGGTTCAGACATCTGATCCTCTGACCGCCTGTCCCAGGTGGGACCTCCCAGCAGAGGCCACGTCCATGTGCCCAGATGCGCTTCTTTCCCTGATAGCACTTACTCCCATGTGCTGACTTTCTCGTCCCCCTGGCTAGCGTGCGACCCTTCAGGGGACAGAGCATCTCCTGTATGTGTTTCTCTCTGCCAGTCTCTAGCGCCCTGTCAATACGGAACATCTTCTGAAACTGCTTCTACGCCACGTGCATCATCCTCTTCTAGTGACCGAAGTGGCAGTTTACCCGACTGGCCTTTCATTTAAAAGGGAAGTTGCAAAGGTCTGGGATTCTCATGGGAAGATTGGTGGCATTTTTCTGACCTTCTCCAACTCTGGGCAGCAGAGTCTGAGGGTCACAACTGGAGTTTTGCTGTATTTCGTGGAAGGCAACGTGTGCTTTCAACCAGAGCTGATTCTCCAGGAAGCTCAGGGGCTCCCCCTCGCAAAGAGTTTGTGTGGTCGCAAGCCGTGCGTGTTTTTCGAAAGGGACGTAACCACACTGGCTGAGACCTCTGTTTCTTTTCGTGTCGACTTCCCCACATCGCAGCTGGCGGTGGAGGCCGCGGGGACTTTTGAGGCCCGAGCCGGGGAAGTTAAGTTGGGTCGATGCCATTTCAGCAGCGATTTGGAATGTTTCAATCGAGTGAAAAAATTCCAGGCTTCCGATTCTACGAACGTAAACGGCGCCTTTTCTAGTCGTTCTTTAAACTTATTTACAAAAGAACTGAAAGAAAAACCAGATAAAAATCCATCAAACGTGAAACAAAAGTAACGCAGATGAGCAGCGGCATCGGTCGAAGTGAGTCTCACGTGGAGAAGCAAGTTGTCCAAAAATGCTCCGGATCATACCAAAAGTAGTGGTTCACTGAAAGGAAAAGATACGTTTCAAATAGAAAAATTAAATAGTAATTTACAACTAGTTTTTCCACAGGAAAACATCAGATGCCCTGGAATTTTTATAGTTTGCTTATGAAAGAAGTTGGTAGAGGTTTTCCCAAATTTGACAAGGAAGCTACACAATTTTACCTGGTATTATCCACAGGGAGTGGTGAAACTGAAAGGAAATTTTCAAGCTACGAAAAACTAGTTCTGATGACGTGCTATTGGGAAGACTGAATCATCTCTCTACTGTCTCTAGAAAATGATGTTACAGAATCATTGAAACAAAGAGGCAGCCAAAGAATAAGTAAACAACGCAGGAAAGTTATGTTAGAAACACATGTCAGGCAGTTAATTAATCAAACATTATGTAGTTCTGGAATTTGTGATGCTTTTGGTAGCTGTCATTTTGCAAGATTTATAGTTTATTTTGGTTTCTGTTTCCTGATAAATCATGACATTTATAATTGTATTTTGTATTCTTGTTCACAAAATGAGACCCTTGTGTATACAGTTACCATCTCAAGCTTCCCACAATATGGGCGTCTGAATGTCACATACCAAAAGCCAAAGTCCTGATTCTGTCGTCCCCAACTTGCTCTCCTCGAAGATGTGCCCACCCCCGTCAGTCGCCTCCGCCACCCCAGTGGCTTTGGGCAGACATCGTGGATTTATTCTGGGCTCTCCACTTTCTTTCCGTACAACACACATTCGAGTGCACATCCAGGCGATCTTACGTTCAGAACACGTCCTGAGTCCCATCACTGTCCCGGCTACCTGCACAAATGTAAGGTACCAGTGCCCTAAGACTGGAAAACACTGTGGCTTAATTAGATACATTTCTTTAGGTGTGCTTTATTAGCAAAGCATTGTGGAGATCTAAGGCAATGATCTGGATAATTTCAAGACAGAAAGCCTGATATTTAGGAAGCAGCTCTTTTAGGTCTAAATAATCGATGATGTTGAGCAGATTCAATGAAATAATTGCTTAAGTCTTTTTTGCATCCTTAGACGAAGGCTAAATATAAACTGTACCATGTGGCATATTCTGTCTTTTTGTTCAAAATGGTAGTCAGTTTGCCTTTGAAAGATGGGCTTGACCTAAAATAGTCGTCCAATATGTTCATGCTATAGAAGTATCAGTGTCTTACATCCACAGAAATTATTTCAACAGCATTAATGACAATAGTTTTGCAATTGTGCTCCCGCTCAGATCATGTTCCAGTGAGTTTTTCCATCTTTATGCATAATGGGAGAATTGTTAAACTCAAGGTTGCTTTCATTATTGGAAAATTTTGCCTGTCTTCTTTTCATCAACTACACATAAAACCGTAGGAGAAAAATTACACTTCAATATACAGTTTTCATTATGCATGGGGTGTCTCTAAAATCCCCGACTAAATGCCATAATTTCACATACGCCTCTTGTCACCTGGTGTATGTAAACATGGAATTATTTGGAGATTATTGCTTAGTTATATCAAAATGCCGAGCAGGAAAAAAAAAATGACATCCAATATCCGCCTAGGGTGTAGACAAGAAATCTTTGTTTGATGTGAGAGGGTTCATAATTTGATCACAGAAGAGCATTTTTCAGCGGTGCTCACAGATGGCTAGTAAAAGATAATTCTTCCCCAGTGGACAGGCTTCATATCACATGCCCTCCGCATGCCACTGGCTCCTCTGTGCAGGGAGACACATCCCTAGGTGACAATGAGCCCTGTGTGTCTTTCCAGATCTAAAGTGAGGTGTTCCAAACCTCAGGCAATCGGAGTCAATACTGATGAGCTCAGAAGGCTATGGGATATCCGAATAATTTTTTCTCTGGTCTCAGTTTTTCAATCAGGCATTATTATTATCATTATCGGTGTTATGTGGGCTTAACCTATATGCCTATATTTACAACGAACTCTTGAATTTGATCCTTTGTCTTTGGGGGACCCTGTGCTCCCCACTCAATCCCACTGTCCAGAACTGCAGAGCTCACCGTGGCCTGCCCGCCGTGGACCGTGGGTGCAGAGTCGTCAAGCAGAAGCTCTGGAAGGCAGACGGGTCGGTGGCTGGTCCCTCCTCTCTCCACCAACTATGGGAACTGTTTGCAATAGGAGGAGATGAGCTACGGCCAGTCGGTGCCCGTCCTCGTGAACGCACGACGTTTTTCCTGGAGCAAGAGGACAAACCGAGGTGGGGACCTTTGTCATCTGCCCTGTGTTCCCTCCTGACCTTCCCCTTACTGGGTAGTTTGCTGCAGACGACCCCCAGAGGCCGGGGTTTCGGTGGTGCAGTCGCTCCGTGTGCAGATGCGCCGCGAAGCCCGCGAGTGTGAGCGGAAAGCCGCGGGTGTGACACCAGGTTCCAATTCCACGGCCTGTGACGTTGCAATTGACGGCAGGTTCCTTCCTGATGGGTACAAGAAGTGCCAGAGTCACACTGTCTGGGCTTCGAGACTGATTTCCCACTTACAAGCCGAGTGGTTTTGGGCAAGACCCCCAACGTCTTGGCAGCCTCAGTTTTCTCATTTGTTATATCAGGATAACAAAATGATCCGGCACACGCAGTCAGTAGCAGTGTCTGTCTTAGACTCACTGCTCCACAAGCTACCATTTTATTAGAAAATAAGGGAGTGCATTTCGTAGCTTCATCGTGCTCCTGGGCTCTCGTCCCAACTGTATTATTCCCTAAAAAAAAAAAAAGTTGCCAAATAAATTTTTTCACTTCTTGGTATTGCACCCACAAACCACAAATGAAGCTTATTTGCTTTCCATATAAGCCAAGACTCACCTAGGAGACAAACACGAGTATAGTGTGTGTCACCATCCACAAGGGCTTCGATCCATTTGAAAACTCTGTTGGAGACGCTCAGATGTTTGGGTGTCATCGCTTACGCCCACGATTCTAAACAGAGACTGCGTGGGGGCTGTCTCTCCTTTCCTTTGTGGTGGGTGGGACATTATGAGCTCTGCAAATTCGGGGTCCGGCTTACTGCACTGAACATAAAGCCCTTCAAGTCATCCCTGTTGTGGCAAATGGTAAGGTCTCCTTCCTTCTTAAGGCTGAATAATTCCACTGTGTGTATATTTGTACCATGTTTTCTTTATCCATCTGTCCATCAACGGACACAGATATCTTTACAAGGTGGTGATTTCATCTTCTTTGGGTATAGACCCCGAAGAGGGGTTGCTTGCCGTAAGGTAGTTCTATTCTTAAATTCTTTAAGTACTTCCGTGCTCTTTTCCATAGTGGCTGTACCAATCACACTTCCACGCCAATGTTTGTTTTCTTGTCTTTTTAAAATAATAACCGTCCTTACGGGCATGAGTTTACACCTCATAGTGTTTTCATTTGCATTTCCCGGATGGTTAGTGATGTTGAGCACATTTTCATACACCTGTTGGCCACTCTTACGTCTTTTTTGGAGAAATGTTGGTTCAGGTCTTTTACTCATCTTTTAATTGGGCTATTTGTTTTTCTGCTATTGCATTGTAGGAATTCTTTATAAACTTTGGTTATTAAATCGCTTATCAGATACATGGTTGGCAATTACTTTTTTCCAGTCTATAGGTTGCCTTTTCATTTTGTTGATGGTTTCCTTTGCTGTGGAGACACTTTTTAGTTTAATGTATTAATAGTCCCATGTGTTTATTTTTGCTGTCGTAGTCTAAGCTTTTATGGGATATTTAAAAACCACCGCCAAGGCCAATGCCAAGGAGAATTTTTTCCTATGTTCTCTTCTAGAAGTTTTATGATGTCAGGTCTTATATTTAGGTATTTTATCTATTTTGAGCTGATTTTGTGCATGGTGTAAGATAATGGTATAACTTCATCCTTTTGCAATTGGGGACCCAGGTTTTCCAGCACTATGTATTGAAGAGACTATCTCTTCTCCCCTTTTGTCCTCTTGGTGCCATTGTCGAAAATTAGTTAACCATACTCATCTGAATTCATTTCTGGGCTTTCTACTTTGTGCCATTGGTCTATGTTTCTGCTTTTATGCCAGGACCATAGTGTTTCAATTACAATATAGCTTTATAATATAACTTTAAATCAGAAAGTGTGATACCTCTAACTTTGCTTTCTAGTGATACTTTGTTAAGGAGAGACACTGCTTTATTTTATTTTACAGGTTTTAAACACCAAAAATAAGTTAAACTCCAAAAACACATTTTTAAGAATTTGACAAAAACCTCTTTTTTTATTTTCATAAATGATTGTCTTTGGAAAAGGACCAGTGCAATGCCTAGCTTCAAATCTCAAGAAAGTATGCAGGATGTTTTGTGAGCTATGCAAATCATGCGGGGTAGAAGGCAAGCCTGTCTTCTAAGTAGCTTTGGTTGGTTCCCAGATGTGTACACTCAGTCCTAACGATGTTGGTTGTCCCTTTGGAATATTGTCATTTCCTTTGACTTCCACACATTTGGTTTCATCTTCAATAAGAGAAAATCCGGGAAATCCCAGCGTTGTGTAAATTCCTTTCTCACTAACCTATCCGGGCTTTTCAGAAATCCGTCTGCCTCATTTTAAACAGGAAGTTTCAGCAGGGAGTTGTACAAATGGCATTGTATTATGTGGGATGTCACCTATTGTTATTGGAACAAAGCTATCCTGAAATAAGGACAAAGGCTTCAAATCCACCAGGGTCCCGGAACCTTCAGTAGCCTCTCATTGTATCTGGGAAGTGATTGAGTGAATTGGGTCACTCCAAGAATATACCTAAGCTTCAGAAACTCTGCTATTATCAGGACGTGAGTCGGGCTACGCACAGCACATGCAAATAGCGTCTATATGTAGTAACTCTGGTCCCCTGTCCCGCGTAAATGCAACACGGGGACTTTCTAAATAGATATTGTTACCTCCATCCATATACGTAAGTGGGAAAATGGTCCATAACTCAGTTCTCCACTGTTAAGGTGTTAGAAAAAAGTGAAGTATTTATAAATCTAAAGTGCTATTAAGGTTTCTCTTTGGAGAGGCTTCTCATAAATCATGTACTTCTCAAACGTCTTTAAGACCTATATCAGCAAGAGTCTATATACTGTACACGATGTTAAAAAGAAGTAGTGTATTATAATAGACGAACTGGGAAATTCAGAAGACAGCAAGCTGGTCTAGGGCTTCAATTTAGCTACAAGCAAATTCCACTGCTTACTGTGACCTCTGAGTGCAGGAATTTCAGAATTAGGAATATAGAACAATCAACCTGTTTATAAAGTGAAGCTTAGACCCACAGAGACAGGATTGCATTTAGCAGTATTTTACTTTATCTTAATAGCAAAAGCCCTAAAACATTTCAAAAACTTTACTAATATTTGAGACTAACATTTCAGAAATGTCATTTGAGGTCACAATGAATGTGATCATCATAAGCTCTCTCCTTCCTTTCTCTCTGTGTTGTTCAGTCCACCAGACACATCAGCGATTTGACACACAGACATCCTTCTCCCCCAATCCATCCGTTGGCATTTGGAGCACATCTGTAGTCACCTGTACTGAATTATTTCCAGGGGTGATTGGATTGTACCTTCATGGAAAAAATGAATCAAGTGAATTCGTCCAGGAATTCTGCCTCTAATCCCCTTATATTTTATTTTTAAATAGGACTGCCAAATATTTATTCCTTCTTTCTTTACCTCTTATCTAGATAAGTTCTTCCTTCCCGCTTCTAACCTAACACGGATGCTCTGGTCTGGCCCATCGCATCCCTGTTTCATGGGCTGTCTTATGAGAGGTCTTCCAGCTTTGTCCACAAACCCCTCCCCACCCAAAGGATGTTTCCTGGTAGCCTCCAAATTGATACTCTCTTCTGCTGTTTCTCCAGACAAGGATCTGCTATGGGTACCTTGGAAATTTTCCTTTCTCTGAGCAACCCCCACCCATCTGTGTGTGTGGATGCAGTGCCCTTGAACTAGGTACCTAACATCCTGGGAGTCGTGGGTCTGAGTGGACCAACACTATCCGAGACTGAACGCCATTACGGTGGCATCATCTTATAAAAGCGGGGATCTCACCTGCTGTTTTTGTTTAAAAAGAAGATTACCCAGAGTATCAGTCTGATTAAAAAATTAATGTTGTACAAATGCCCATTGACTTCTTGACAAAGCAATGTGTTTCTGGTATTTCAATTAAACTGCTTAATGATTTAATTAGAAGACCCTTACAAGAACTCAAAGGCATTTCAAAAATAGGGTATTAATTTTCTTTATGATGGAATTAAGCAGTGATAAATGGATAAGAGGCAGTCTGTGTGATTGCTATTGACCCTTTACGAGGAAAACGGCTGGTGGTTCTCCTCCTTCCCTGGTAATTCCCATATGTGAAGGGCACAACTGTCCTTTTTCCCAAGCTCCTTGGAGAATCCTAGATTATACCAGGAAGAGACAATTACTACCGCTGTTGTTCTCTGCAGTTGACAAAGAACTATTGACCACCTACGGCTCTGTGCCCTTCCCATGAATTCTTTAATTTTAACCCAACTACCCAGCAGGTGGGCGGGGCCCCTGCCATTAAGAGAGGAGAGCAGTGGGCATAACCTTGCTCTTTTCACCTCAAAGCTTTGTATTTTTGGTAACGAGACAGGACCACTTACCTTCCTTTTAACAAAGAAAATCTCCAGATTTAAGTTATGTGAAGCACCGTTGTTGGCCAACTTCGGTTGATGGAGGGAAAAATACGAATACATTGCTGTCATTGTCTCAGCCATCATATTGTCTTTTCCAATGAAATAACAGGTTACCAAAACAGCTAACCTCCCAACCATCTCTCCTGCTTCCCATTGCATGATCCTAAATTATTCCCACGTGTGAGCCTTCCTTTTGAGAAAGGACACGGTGTGACGTGCGACATTCTTGGCATTGGAACCAGAAGGAAATTCTGATTTTTCCAGTGCTGGGAGCACAGATAAGGTGCCCAGTGGACAGGTGTTTCTCAACATGATTAATTCCTCATCAAGCTCCTGAAAGCATGTCAACAAGCTCTTCTTCTCTATGTAAGCATCTCCCTGTCTTTGCTTTTAAAAATTCTTGTGGGTGAAAAGAAAAGTCATCTGGCAAAGCTGCAGTTGGCTGGCCCAGTGGCAAGCTCGGCTCGTGTTTCTCTGCATGCCTTTGTAAAGGTGTAGGTGATCATAAAAATGATTATAAGCTTTCATGCACTGAGAACACAAACCAAGAAACCACCAGGTGATTAAGGTGACAGCAACCCAAGGAAGTGATTCTGGTGCCCCTGTGATTCCTGGAAGCAGCGGGACTGACTCAGTTGCACCCCAGCTAAGAGCACATGGAGACCTTGCCACAGCCGCAGCCTCGGGGAGAATCAAGGCCACGTACCACCAGCGTGGAACGTCTGCAAAGGAAGTCTCTCCTTTATATGGCAGAACGTTTTGCAAGTTAGTGGAAATAATGATGCCAATCTAGAAAGTGTAGGAAAGGTGTTAAAAAAAACTGGTTTAAACTTTCAGAAGTACAGAGGATGTGCAAGATCAAAGTGAACTCTCTGCGTTTATATGTTTGTCTATTGATCAAAGTCCAAAATAAGGCCATAATGTAGTTATTTTAAAATAACTTATTTATAGTATTTTTAAAATGTAGGGACACATAAAGAAACAAAGTGGGTTTTGATTGCACCAAGATAATTTCTGCTGACATTTTTGCATAATTAAAAATAAGTGACCTTTACCTAGAACATTTAAACAGAATAGACAGCTATAAGACAAACTCTTCTCCCTATTAAATGTTTCTCTTCCCAGAATTGTTTAAACTTTCTTGATTATCTTTCTGGAAAAATAAATGCATACGTCAGTAGGCATGTGCACACACACACACACAATATGGTATTTTGTCTAGTAACAACTGATTGTAACAGCCCATCTTCCTACAGCTCAGTCAGCTACACACATCACAGCGGGGAAGGTGCCCTTTGGTCTGGGTTCCCATCACGCACTCATCTGCAATTCAACAGAGGAAGTTTTGTCTTGCTTTAGCCCTGATTTCTTTGTGCTTTTTAATGAGTTTAGAATGTGGGAAAAAAAGAAATATGTAGACAAAATATATGAAGCTCATATCAATGCTTAGGACTAAAGCAGTTATTACGTAAGAAAATTCTAAGACTACCGAAGTACACGACAGCAAAAGAAACGATTACTAAATACATCTTTATGTCTTTTGATACTTAAATTATCCCCACGGTAGACTGTCGACTGTGAGTAGATTGCACACGTATCTTACGCATCATTAAACATTGAAAAGATACATCACAGTGACGTCTACAGTGTATGAATGCAATTAATATGCCCATCCATTGACTTTGCCGCCGGGCCACGCAGCGCTCCGGATGACACACAGAGACACCGGGGCAGTTAGGAAGGACGTTTCTCTAAACAGAGGAACGCGTATCTGCAGGAACATCATAAATGTGGCAAACGTCGTACGAGCCGTCAAAACAAAGGGCCTTTCATAGCCCGCAGGTTCCCAAACACACGCAGAAACCCTGCTGGCCCTCACTGGACACCGGCTGCCCGGTAGCGAGTCGCCCTGCCGGGCGGGGGGGAGCTGGGACGGGCGTAGTTTTGGAATCACGCACGCACGTGTCTGTCCTTAGAGGACTTGCGTCCGCTGCGGTTTCTGAACACTGGTGACAACTGTGCCCTGCTGGAGCCGCCGTCTGCCCAGCGAGGGAGGCCTCTCGCTCGCAGCTTTGCGAGGCGCCTCTCCTTGGGCCTCCCCTGCACGGGCGCCCTCGGCGCCCACGAAACCGCACGCCACGGCCCCGCGGGCCCGGCCGCGCTCGTGCGGGAAACGCGCGGTGTTCACGGGCGTCCTCAGCGGCCAGGCCGCGTTCTGGGGACGGCAGCCATCAGGGGCAACGTGGAAAGCGGACCTATCCAGACACCGCTGCTTCCTGGCACTGCGGCCCTGGCCCAGGTGAGGCCCGGTTTCCTCACCTGTAAAGTAGGGACAATGATAATGTCAGGTCTGGTGGAGGATAAACAGGGGGCAAAGAGATGGCTAAGGGCGGAGAGAATTATAGCTAGGAACCAAAGTGCAGCTAGGAGCTGTTCCCTGGTGGGAACATATATGGTTAAAAAGTTCCCAGTGACCTTTAACTGACCCATCTAATTAGCGTAACATGGCGGAGCCTCGTGAAGGATTCTGGGGAAATACGCATGCGCAGAAAGGGAAACGGATACGTGACCAACCTGCTATGTAACCTGTCATGTGAGCCGTTATATAACCTGTCAATCACTCCAAAGGTGGGAAATGGCTGCCAATCCTGCCAGGGGAGAGGCGGGACAAACTAGTGAGCGTATAAAAAGCCGCTGTGCTTGGACGCCAGCGTCTTTCTCTGTTCTGGGGGTTGAGCCGTTCTCATTTTTCTGGAATGGAATGTGTTTTCGCTTCGTGCAGCTTCCTTCTGCACTTTCATTCTTTCTTGTATGTGATGAACTGTTTGCGTTAAGTTGCTCTGCGTCTGTGATCGCTGCCATGGGCTCCACTCGGTTCCAGTGCTCGCTGTGGACACCGGGGCCCGGGGACCGGGGACATCCGCACAGATGATCCCGAGGACAGTGCCCGCCTCGTCGGGTGGTTGTTTTTCCGATTTCCGAGTCATCTGCATACAGCAGGCGCTCCGTAAATGTGCGTCACCCCGCCCCGCCCCCGCCTCCCTTTCCCTGGGAGTCTCAGGCCCGGGTCTGCGCCTGCACGTGGCTGTCGGCCGGCTGCTGCTGGGCGGGCTGCTTCGTGGCCCCTCTGGTGTGAAAAACCGACGCTTGTGCAGAGAGGCAAGGTTTCGCGTGAGACTTAGACGGGCGGGAGCTGGGCAGGGGCCGTCTGGGGTAGGAGAAACGGCGGGAGCCGGGCCTGGGCCCGAGGCCCGTGCTGTGCTCCAGGGATGGGCAGAGGGGAGAGGGGACCGGGAGGTCAAGGCCCGGCGGGGCCCGGGCTAGGCTTGGGTGTTTACTGCTGCCTTTATTTTCAGAGTTAGGAAGACGCTGCAGGAAGGGAAGCAGGATTCATCCCGGGGTACCGCAGGGGAGCGGCTGGGAGCATGCGGTGCAGCCCGGGCAGGACGCAGGTCGGAGTCGGGCTGGCCTTGCAGGCAGAGCCGCTGCGCTGGGAGGAAAAGGGCAGACCCCAGGTAACGTCCTTTAGGCCCCGGCATGGCACGGGCCGTCCAGAAGTAGGTGTGAACAGCCTCATGGTTTGGGGCTTGGATGTTTGAGCAACTGGTCAAAAGTCACAAATACTGCAAATACAGCAGCAGAAAATGAACCCGGGTCCCTCTGATTCTGAAACCTCAGCGCTCTCCGCGGTGCCACTTCTCCTCTGCGTCCTCATTTCAGTTCCGGGAATCAGCCCTGCAGTCCTCTTTCTCTTTCGTTTCCCCAGTTGTGCACCCAACACTGGGGAAAGGCCAAGAGAAGGGTGGCAAAGTCCCCTAGGGACGCGGACACGGGGCCAGTCCAGGTCTCCGTCAATCTGAGCGGTTCCTGTCCTCCAGACTAAAATGCCAAAAAATGCACAGTGAGCCCACAGCAAAGTGGCAAATCACCGCAGGCTCCACCCCTTTGGGGAGGAAAGTGTCCAGGTGGGGTGCACAGGCCATTTTCATACTCATGTTAGGATGGTCTTAATTTAAAAAATCGCAGACCCCATCTGGCTGGGAGATTTTGTTGGGCGTTACTTTCTCTGGGTTGGATTTAAAATGTTGAACTTTTCCCCCCAGTTGTAAGTTGTATACTAAAAAGTAGAATGAGTTTACTCGCTGTAGGTGCAGCCCAATGCTCGCTTCCCCTGAGTGTCCATCACGAATCATTTAACTGCCCATTCGCCCCCCAAAACCTGAGGTCTGTAGGCAGCCACTTCTCCAGTCGTTACTGGCTCCTGCAGGTTTGGGGTGTTTAGCTGAAGAGCATCCTGTTCTAGAAGTGTCTCCAAACAGCTCCGTAGAGAAGGAACAAGCACATGGCATTTTAAAACAACTAATCCATTTATGCCGATTGATACAATTTTGGTTTTTTTTAGCCTTCAAACATTTATCCCCAGTAGGTTAAAAAACCAAATAAACAAGCAAGAACATGCACCCCATAAATATGCACAAGTATTATGTATCCATAATAATTAAAAATTTTTAAAAAGGAAACGGCAAATCTATGAAAGCTTCTTCAAAAAAACAAAACAAAATCCAGAGCACCTCTTTCTGTCTGTTCCCAGACAGAGGCACTGATGTATGTCACAGCATCAGCCTGTGCTGACTGTTCATTCATTCAGCAGGGTTTTGGTGTTTTTTTTTTTTTTTTTTTGAGACAGAGTCTCCCTCATCTCACTCTGTCACCCTGGCTAGAGTGCAATGGTGTGATCATAGCTCACAGCAACCTCAAGCTCCTGGGCTCAATTCTCCTGCCTCAACCTCTTGAATAGCTGGGACTATAGGGGAGAGCCACCACACCTGGCTAATTTTTTCTATTTATAGTACCGATGGGATCTCACTCTTGCTCAGGCTGGCCTCGAACTCCAGAGCTCAAGCAATCCTCCCACCTCGGCCTCCCAGAGTGTTAGGATTACAGGCATGAGCCACTGCGCCTGGCAAGTAGATGTTTATCACAGCTCTGGCGAATGCCAGGCACCATGCTAAGAATTGAGAATCCAGAAATAAAATGTATTCCAGGCCCTCGAGGAATTTATGGAACTAGTCAGATTAGACTAACTGTGCACCTTGAAGGAATATAGCTGGAAATCATTGCGAATTCTGAGAAGATACTTAGGGGCTCCAGATGCCGTTTCTCCGAGGCCTGTCAACGGCGGAGTTGCTTTGTCTCCCGCTTCCTAGGTCTCTAACGTCTCCGTATCTCAAGAATAATCTCAATGGAAACATTCCGTGTGTTTATTCACACAGCTCAACGTGGAAGATGAGCTCTCTCCTGTGTAAAAACTTATCTACAAATCATGTGACAAGTTGGAATCCTAAATACAACAGTGTTGCTATGGGAACAATCTTGATATCGGGGTAAACAAATGGTCTCATAGACTTCCTCTCAAGTTGCAAACACCGGGAGAGAGCAACGTGGCTTGTTCCAGGGGCTAATAGCTTCGAGGTGCGTCCCAGGAGAACTTTTAGCTGGAATTACCACCTGGGACCGACTGAACCAGGCTGCTCCTGAGGACCCGATAATGGCCAGACCGTGCCGTTCAAGTGAAATCCCCAGGTGGAAAATTCCTCCACCGTCCAATCCTAGAGCCCTATCCCTCTGCCTGCAGTTTGGCCAAAGACACGTTATCAATAGAGGACAAGATCATTGCTGCCGAGAGCAGCTACACGGATTTAACCGCGTGTGATGTGAGCCACAACAGCTGCTAAAAATCCGTTCTAGGGACGTCGGCTGAAAGCAAGCAAGCAAGCCGGCGAGAAAGCCCTTCCTCCGTCAAGGGCCCTTGTCACAGGACGCCGTCCCGGCGGGCTTGCTGGCCGCATTCTTCCACTTTCTTTCCTTTCTGACTTATTTTTACTTTCTGTTTGAATTGGCTTGGTTTTATTTTGCCCCAAACAGTCTCTTTAGTCATCCCCCGATAGAGTTGCAAGAGTGAAAGTCCAGTCTGCCCACACTTCACAAAACTCAACGCGGAGCCTTGTCAAGAGCCACTTGACGTCAAGGCTGACTTTTAAATTCGCCAGGACGGCGGGCGGTCTCTGGGGAGCGGTGGGTCCACACCGTCACTTTCCCTCCTTAGAGACCTGCCACCGGCGGCTGCTGGAGTTCCTCAAGCCCACAAATCGCGTTTCTAAACTGAATCCAACACTTAGATGAGGGGAAGGAGCTTCACACATTGACATTTGATTTTTTTAATCAACGTGTTTTAATTTATCATTCATATTTTCTTTTCTTCTTCCTACAGTTTTTTTTTTTTTTTTTTACAGCCTACTGCTCTTAGAAAACATACTTAGAAATCATTTGGTTCTTTCTTGCCTGAATAGCACAGGTTTGGTTGTCTTGTGTGCTTGGATGAAGTTTGCCTCAGATCTCAATAAGATTTTATTTTATTTGAAAGCCTTGTTTTCACTTTTAATTTGGAGTCTGTGGGAATCTCTAAATTTGCCTCCAGAACCCACATAATCATCTAATAATACCTTTCCCGACTCCTATTTGCTGACACAAAGTGACTTTTGAAATGTTTCTGTCTTCCCTTTCTGTTTAATGTACTGCACTGCGCTTTTTTTCCACTTTTTTTTTTTTTTACAGTCCGTCATGGAGTATTTGTTTACCAAATGTTACTTTTCTTGGACCAAATCTATTTTTGAAGAGTGCGAAAGCAAACACCGTTTGAAGCTGTCAGGCTTCCTTTTATTTATGCATGAATAACACAAATAACTTGAAGATGACCTAGCCTGTTTTTCTCAGATTTAGATAGAAAAACTGCTTCCGGGCAATGTCTGCGCCAGATCATTCACGCCAAGTTTCCAGTTTCAGTGCCAACTGCTTTTTGCAGCCAAGTTGTGAACCTTCGGTAAACACGACTCATAGTGAAGAGTGTGGTAGGACCTGGAGCGTGGCGCCCGGGGACGGATGCGAATTTGTTCTCAGAGCAAAATCCAGGCAGGAGCAGGAGGGGAAATAGGCTGTGGCTGTGAAGCCTTCCAGCCACAATGCGGAAAATACACCAACGATGGTGTTTGGTTGCTAAAATCCTGCTGGAACATTAGGCATTTCATGCACGTCCTCCGCCAGGGCTGCTGAGTAGCTCACGCTCAGTTTGCAGGGCCGGCCTCGCGGCCACGCAGCGACTCCTCCGGGACTGCGCCTCCACGTCGGGGTGGGCTGGGGTGGCATTTCCAGACGTGGTGGTGGCGTGTGCTCACCTGCACTGATCAAGACGCTCAGGGAAGAATTGAACATCTCCTTTTCAAGTCTGTTCAAAAACGCCCACCCGCGTCAACATGCTCCCGGCTGATGTGCTGCGTGCAGTGTGTTCTTCGTAAGACCTGCGGGACGTCACACCGCCCTTGTTTACATTCCTTGTAGCTCCCCATCTCCTGGGAGTGAACTCCACTCTGTGCCTGGAACCCCGGGAGCCAGCAGGTGCGACGGCTTCTGTCTGTAAACCCCACCAGGCCGACGTCGAGTTCTCGGGAGACACCGACACACTCTGTGTTCCTGGAACACCCTGAGCTGTTCTGCCTCAGGACTTCAGGGGGTTCCCTAAGCTGGGAAAACCCATTCTTATCTCTATCGTGGCTCAGTCTCGGGGCTCATGTCATCCAGTAGGAATAGAATTCGGAAAATAAATACGAAGGAAAAGTTGCCATAAGGAATGCATGAAACTACCTTTTTAATAAAAAGAACACGTTAAAAATTAACCTTGAATACCGAAAGGCACTTTTGCCGCTAAGGAACCGGGCGACAAACTTAGCATGTATTTCCAATCACTGTAAAAAACTTGGTTTATAATTTTTTTCTTCATCTAGAGGTGGCTACTTTTGTCACTGCTGTTGCTTCTGCCTGGAGTATAAAATTAAACTCCTTTTTGTAGAAAAAGCCTCCAACTGCTTTTTTTCCCCCTCAGATAATATGGGGTGATTTTTAAAAGACTTCAGGCACATAAAATGTGCTCTCTTTTTAATGCGTTAGAAGGGGGTCTTCCCAAAGAATGAACCGAAGGTAAAATAAAAGACCTCTTTTTTCTTTTTTTTTTTTAACATTGTAAGCACACCGCACAGAGATGAACTCTGCCAGGCTGGTGGGATTTCTTTCTGATTAGATGACTGAGGCCTATTTTTGGATTCCCCCATTTCCCTGGATTTATTTTTACTTCTTCAGAAAGAAAAAGGGTGAGCCTGCCTGCCAGCGCACACACGGCATTCCGGCTGTAACAGAGGCGTCTGGAATCTAGGCCAGGGAGAAAACGAGTCTTTCATCCCTCGCAGCACAGGGACTCCGCACCTCCTCCTGGAACCAGAGCTCTGGGGACCGGGCCCAGGCCGGGCAGGTGCTGAGGCCCCCAGGGGTCTTGGGGGGGTCTCGCTGGGGTGCTGTCTTCCGAACCTGCCCCTCCTTCTACACGGTTCTGCACCCGCCTCTCTGCCCTCGATTTTTAACTCTCACCGGAATGGTCCCCCGAAGCTTCCACAAACCTTAGAGGGGCTGGTAATTGGGTCTGGAACAAGATCAAGAAATCCGGGGAGCAAGAAGAGGTCAGAGAGGCCAACAGGGAGAGGCCAGAGGTTCACGCCAAGCCTTTCATAGACTTTGAAAGTAACTTTGTGCGCTTCCATGCTGAGAGGATAGGAGCAGAATGCAGAGTATAAGCTTTTACACATGGAAGGAATGCGGTCACAGGCTCGCTATTAAATCCAGGCGTGGAGCACCCTGATACCTGGCCGCATCTGCAACCCCAGTGTGCGGGGCTTTGTAGAGGAGGGAGAGAGGCCGTGTATCAGCGCACGGGACCACCCAGAGCAAGTGTCAGGAGCCCTTCCCTCCAGGTCAGGTTGGATGACCCCATCCGTGTGGCATTTGTGGGGTGGGGGCTTGGGAGAGGCTCCCGGGCCCCTCCCCATCCTGCAGATAGCAGAGACCCCCGCTCCCCTCCCGTAGATGCCCCGTTCTTTCCCTGTCTCTCCTACATCTGCTTCCCCTGGACCCCTTCTCTCCTTCCCCGTAGATGTCCTGCCAGCTTCATCCTGGTCTTGGCCAGGCCCACTGCGTGGAAGAGGAAGAGGAGGGAAGACGGCGTCTACCAGGCAAGGTGGGCACTCTTACCGTAACCCTGGGAGGTTTTTATTTTTTTGCTAAAAGGATCTCCTTCTCTTTACCAGCTCTGAGTCTCATTGCCAATGTGCCCTGCCTGCACACACACCCTTTAAAACAAACCAGCCCGGCATCGGTGTGTGCTGAGCCGCAAGAAGGAAGTGGCCTTTGCCGGGGACCCCGGAAGGGGGGCGAGGTGTGTGGTGGTGCCGGTGGCGAGAAAACTCCCCCCACAGACACAGCGCAAAGGTGCAGCTGAGAGACGCTTGCCTCTGACGCCCAGGTAAGCTGTTCGGTGTTGTCCCACCTCATCTGCTCAGGGTTTTCGATTTATTTAAGCGTATTGTGAGTATTTCAGGTACAACGCGACACACTCACCATACTAACTTTGAATAAGTCTCGTTGCTAACACTTTGGTAAGATTACTTAACAGCCTATGAGTTATGTATTTTTTTTAAAATCCATATCTTGCAGAAAATTAAACACACAGAGTTCAAACAACCTAAGTCTATAAAACGGTGCACTAACAGGGCCAGCACGGTGGTGCAGGGTGCTGGCTGTGACTCAGCCGTGCTGATGGCTGAGTGCTCTGGTTCCTGTCCTCTTCGGTGTCTGTTTGGGTTACCTGGACTTCCTCCTAGGAGGGGAGGAGTAATAAGACGATGATTCCTCCCCATCTGGACCCAGAACCTGGCAGTATCCCGTCTGCCGTATTGCACTGGTCAGGCGGTCTCCGTGCTCAGATTCCAGGGCAGGGGACACAGACCCCGACTCTTTTTTTTTTTTTTTTTGAGACAGAGTCTCACTCTGTTGCCCGGGCTAGAGTGCCATGGCGTCAGTCTAGCTCACAGCAACCTCAAACTCCTGTGCTCAAGCAATCCTTCTGCCTCCGCCTCCCAAGTAGCTGAGACTACAGGCATGCGCCACCATGCCCGGCTAATTTTTTCTATATATTTAGTTGGCCAATTAATTTATTTCTATTATTAGTAGAGACAGGGTCTCGCTCTCGCTCAGGCTGGCCTCGAACTCCTGACCTTGAGCCATCCTCCCGCCTCGACCTCCCAGAGTGCTAGGATTACAGGCGTGAGCCACCGCGCCCAGCCAGACCCCGACTCTTGATGGCAGAAGTGTTAGGAATTTTAAAAACCAATATCATACAGAAATTTTCGAAAACCTTAAAAAGTCACGTTCATTAAATTTGAGAGCGTAATATGACCAAGAATGGGGAAATTGCTAAACACTTTAGTGAAAGTTACTTTATATTGTTCCTTTCAAAGGGAAGAATATACATCAAAAAGTTGAAAATTAAATCATCTAACCCACGTGCCAATCCCACGTCCCGTGACAGCTAGTGGTTCACTTTATACACCTACACGCTTAAAATATTTCACCCAAGCGAGGGGCCAACTCCGTGAATTTTTTTTCTAAATTAAAAAAAATAAAAGTGGAGTAGGTCCTACAACGTGACCTCAGACACCTGGAGCATAATGTTTGCAGATTCTTCTAACAGTTTCACGTTCCATAATTTAACCCACTGGGTTTAAGGTGCAGCGATTTTAAGTACAGAACCGATAACTGACGCGTAATTGTATCTTTGTATAATACTCTCTCGAAATAAATGTGTCCCTCAGGTTCAAACACCTGAAGAAATGGCTTTTAGGGGGGTCTGGCATAAAGAGGCTGCACCGTGTTTTAATTCACGTTTAATTTGCAATTGCTCTGGAAGCCGTTTATCCTCAGGCGATGCCCTTTTCCCACAAAGTGTCTGTTTCTTTGATGTACAGCTCCATAAAGGGGCCGGTGCCATTCTTCACCTTGCTGTCGGAGGTCCTTAAGTAACTTCAGAAGCGTGTTTCATTCCCGATTTTATAAATGCACAAGTGGAGACAAAGAAACCTGCAGTCGAGGGCTCAAGGACACCTGGAGAATCCGCAGGGACACCGCAGGTGGGTGAGGGGCCTTCCTCTCTCTTTACGGGGACCCTCTTCTCATCGTCCAGCACAGCGGGCTGACGCCGACTTTGCTTTTAGCAAGCGGCAGCCATCGTTGCCTGAATTGCTACAGACCGCATGATAATCCCACGGTACGCAAAATTAATTTTCTCAGCGACTCAGTGTCAAATGTTTCTCCAAGTTAAGACTAACCCAGACAATTAGTACTGCCTTCTTGATTTCTGTTGTCCAAACCCGGGTAGCCTCATCTTACCTTAGACGTTACTAACGGGTCTGTAGCAATGGTCTAATGATCCTTTTATGAAACAAGTTATACAGCGTTTCCTGTCCTCAAATACTGAGAATGACTTCCACATTGATTTTTGCAGTTTATTTTTATAATCAGAAAATATTTAGTTTCCTGTGGTAGGACCTAACCGAAACAATATCATTGCATATTCTAAAAATCTGATAAAAATGTTTATACTTCTTTCTCACTCACTCTGGATCTCCACCCAGAGTTGGATGACGTTTTTGGGTCTCTGTGACCTGTGTAAATAACTGAAATAATTAATGAGCATATCCTCATCCGCATATATAATATTTTCCCCCCAACTAACCACGGCAGTTTGCTCTGTCTGGGAGGTGAAGGAAGCCCTCTCTTCCTCCTGCTGTATTCAGGGACACAACAGAGACGCCAAGTCACTTTTTAGGAAATCCAATTACACCATTTGGGCTCCTTTATAGAAATGAAGAATATGATAAATATTTGGTCTGCACCGAACTGCAAAACTGCTCCCATAAATGTTACTTTAATGTTACAATTGTATTTTCAGCATTTATTTACATTTTTACGTGTTTTTGCAACTATATCCTTAAGATGTTTTCCTGAGACTATTACTTCAGTTGAATGTAAATGTCTTTGTGGGTTTTTTTTAACAAATTTTTCTTTTCTCCATTTCCTTGTCCAAAACATACCACTAATATATTTTTCCTTAGACCGAATCACTTTACAACAAAATGACGTTGTTTTTCCTTTAATAACACATACCCATATTTAAGTAAGGGCTGCAGATGTGTATTTTTCTTTATGTATACTCTGCATACAGCAGGCGCACACAGAAAAGAAAAAGAAAAAACGCGAGAGGAGGAAAAAAAATAATGCCCCAAGTGTGGTGTTTCACTGTGTTGATCCTTTTATGATGCAAAGGGAAGTAGCAAGGTCCCAGGCATCCTTGCTACTGGCAGACAGAAGCTGGACCACGCTGGGGTCACGGGTGTGATCCCTGGGGGAATGTTTTGTATTATTTCGTTTCCCCCAGAAAGAGGCAGCTTCGTTTCCTTAAAGCAGAGCAGAACCGGTGGGGAAGCCGGTAGCACTAGACCCCTCCCCTGGGCACCAGGCCTTCCGGAATGCCACGGAACGTTTCCATGATAATGGCTGAAGCTTTTAATGCATCTTTCCTGCCACAAGGACTTCACAGATGGCGCTTTGCTGGGCTGCGTCTGGTTTCCATTTTTTAAAAGTGAGCTTCAGTGTTGTCATCGTAGGTTTTATTTCCACGTCACACTGGAGGCACACTTTCCTCCGTGACGTTCCGCCGCAGTTTCGAACTCCCGCCAAGAGGGCACCTTTGACATCTGTGACTAAGCAGATCTTGCCTCTGGAGAGAGAATTTAAAAAGGAACTGAAAACATACCCCAGCCATTTCTTTTTTAGTACTGTTTTCATTTTTTTTTTTTTTTTGGTCATGACATTGAACATCAGCTCCTAAATATTCAGATAAGAGTATCTTAAAGTCACCTTAAATTGTGTCTAGGAGAATTTCTCGGTTCTTTCCTTCCACCTCCTGCCCCATACAAAGACCATGAAACAAAAGCAAACACTAAAAACACAGCCTGTCTGATTTCTTCAAGCTTCTCCGCTGCGTGGGGAGTTCCCGCCCGCTCCTACTTGCACGCTCACATACTAACCACACGGGAGTACCAGGCATGTTACTGAGAATCCTTCAGAACAAGAGATTATTCAAATTTCCAGGGTTACCGAGCAAGAGCTACTATGTTGCTTCGGCTACAGCAAATGTTACTTGTTGCGCTGCAGGAATCCAGAGTTGGTTTCTGTTCTTCAAATGTGTGTTCTTGCTTGTGAAGAGAGGATTCTAATTTGAGCTCCCGCGGTGAGCTCAAAGGGAAGCGTGCCGTGACCACAGCTGAGGGACCTCTGCCTTTTTGCAGCTTTCCGACTGAGCTCAACTTTTAAAGACATTTCTAAGAATTGCTGCAGCACACTTCAACGTTTTAATTTCTATTTACAGTAGAGATTTTTAAAACTGGCCGCGGATCTTATTTTTTTAATGTAATTTTGAATGGATGATTAAAAATAGCATTTATGGAACACCTTTCGTGAGAGATTAACCCATATATTACCTAATCCCTACAACAGCCCCAAAGAGTAGATATTTTTACTGTCTCTGTTAGAAAATTGAAATGCATAGAGCTTTTGGGGCTTGGCAAGGCCACCTGCCTGAGAAGCAGCCCGTTCAGGTAGACCCAACACCCATGGCGGAGCTCTGCCCCCTGAGCAGCAGGTGACCCACCACGTTAGGAAGCTTCCAAACCTGCACTTTCTCAGTGTCGGATCTTGCAGAGAAATCTGGTCGCTCTTGGGTGCATTTTACAGGAGACCAATTAAATCAGGGGGGACATCAGAGAGAATCTTTCACCGGGATCCACAGCTCTCTGTCTATCGATGGCTAGTTCTTTCTTTAAGTCAGCAAAGTTAATTTCTTTCATATAAAAATTCCATAGGAAGCATAATTGAGTTTTGTGCTTAGCAAATTTTAGAGAGACTATAAAGGAAATTCTGGAGACTGGGTGGGCGGTGGCTACGACGTGGTGGGAAGAGTGGGAGCCGGGGGTTAGGGCTGCCTCGGTGATGAATCCTCACTCTGACTTCAGAGTCCCATGACATTCGAATCTCGCTATTCCCATCTCTCAAATGGGTATAATAATATCTGTATCGAGACAACGTCTAATGCACGAGCTGTACCTGCATAGAAAGACAATACGTGGAATGTGGTCCGCAGGTCCCCACAGAGTGGGCAGCATGGGTTAGGCGCCTGGGAAGCAGACGCCGAGAAGGGATGTTCTGCCAGGTGCCCGAGAGCATGGTGTCCGTGAGGGGTGCAGCGCAGCTGCCAGGGAGGCCTGTGCCAGTTCCACAGGGTGCTACGGAGCTGGAACCCCGCAGACTCTCCCGCCCAGGCCTTTTTGCGACCTTGCCTGGGACGGTCCTCAGGCTCAGTTGGTCTCCAGGGAGGGGCGTAAAGCTGGGGAGATGAGATGACTCTTTGGGGTGGAAGAAATGCCTGGGTCTTAAGAGACTCAGCCGACAGCCTCTCACAGGCCACGTTCCCGGAGGATGTGGGCTCCATCCTGAGCATCCTCTGGCCCCACACGACATCATCCCTGCCCGTAAGTGTGCCACGGACGGTAAGTGTGCTGTTACTGTCGTGCCTTCTCCGATGACAACTCATCCATCAGAAGCAGCGGCCGGCAGCATCCTCAGAGCCAGTCAGCCCTGACTCAGTGGGCTGGGAAACAGAGTCATCTCATCGCAGGACAGAAATGACCAGAGCCAGCACTGTCATCTCTGAAACTTAAGGAAAATTTAGAAGAAATTGAAATTCAGAGCGACGGCTGCTCCCTGATACTCGGATGTGTGACGTCACTAAATCCACGGGTCTAAACGGGCTCACATTTCCAGTCTCAGCCAGAACCCTGGATTTGGAAACAATCCTGGAGATATTTGACTTCTCATGTTTGAAACAATAGTTGTGCCAAAATGTCACCAATTAAGTATTTTTTATCAAGACATTTCAAAAGACAGTAAGATTTCTGACAGATATTTTTAAAAATCTGTTTTGAGTTGACATCTGATCAATATTGAGGAGATAAAAATGAATGAGACAACTAAAGAAAATACAGTGTTGAGGTGATAATAAAGGAGTTTGGAAAGTGTTAAATACTGCAAGAATCTGTCAATATTATCTTTATCACATGCATATATATATATGTATATTACGTATCTAAGTCCTTGTAGAGTAGTTCATAAGCATCATTCAAACGGCTCACCAGGGAAAGGATGTGAGACTGTCCCGTGTTAATTCTGGGACTCACAGGAGACGTTCCCGCCCAGTCTGAGCTGAGCAGATACAGACGGTGTGGACCGAGCCCCCACTGTCCACAGAAAAGTCTTGTGTAAAAGCCACAGAGGAGTTTTTCTTCTTTTCTAACCTGGTGGGTACCAGTGAGCTAGGCCATCCTGGCCTTTCCTCGCTGTGCATGAACACACACATGATGCTGAGGTCGCCGGTGCATTCCGAGCTGCTCGGCCGCCGTCCTGAGCCCGTGGGTCTGACTTACCTTGGAAGATGCCATCGCTCTATTTACAAGGTAAAGCGCTGCTTGGTCTTAAGAGAAGGGTGGAGTGCGGGGACAAAGGCATGCACGCAAATGACCCGACGCTGAACCTGCTGTATTTGGCAGCCTACTGAGGAAGTAATTTCTTAAAAAAAATACAGAAATCAAATCAGTTCCACAGCCCTGCTCAGAGCCTTTGGGTGGGCACAGGCGTTGGGCCCAGACTGTAGTAGCTCCGTCTGTTGGCACGTGCTCTGCATTTCTTGCTGTACGTGTGTAAGTACCGTGCAGAGGGTTCCGGAACCAGCTGAAGCGCTGCCCCCTCCACCTGGACCAGGGGCGCACGCTGGCCATGCTACAGAGAGCAGCTGGGACACCAAGCAGTGTCCCAGCCAAGAATTCTTTGCGGGTGACTCAAGAACTCGGCTCCACGTACAGAATTACTGTCATTAATTCACTGGAAAACACTTTGGTTTCAACGTGTAGGGAGCACTGAATTTTTTTCTCATCGCTTTAATTTAGTCCCCAGTGATGGGATATAGTTTTTAGCTGTTCACTACAGCCTTACGTTGTATAGTTAGGCAATTTGCTTTTTCTTTCTCTGACTTTTTTCCTTAACATTTTGAGAGCTCAAATAAAATATTAAAAAGTTGTATTCATCTTTTTATTTTTTACTGATTTCCTGATTTCTTTTTTTCTTTTTTGTTCTTCATAATTATCTTCAGGGTCTAGAAAGCTAAGCTGCTGACACCTAGGTCTGTAAGACCATAAGCGATGTATAAAAAATAGATTAAGGATAAAGTCAAGGAAATGATGGCTTCTCTGAGCCGGAGCCTCCAGCAATGGGAAATGCGTGTTCCTGTCAAAGGTTTTCATTGTTTCTAAAGACACACGAGACAACCATCTTTGATCCGAGGTCTTTAATCCAGTTCTTAGGCTTTGGTGGAAGAGAGCGAGGTTCCATTTCATGTTCCGGAAGTGTAGGAACAGTACCATAAAAGCCTTCGATCTACCAGGGACATGGAAATTGCGTAGGAAGTATCAACGTGACGCGTGCTTCCATAAACTTCCAGAACAGCGTCTCTTAAACTGATTTCCGTAAAAGTCTTCACGAGAGCCAGGAGGATTTAACAAAATCCTGTTATTGCAGAAAGTATTAATTGTTCCGCAAGAACAGGATTTCAGGACCAAACATGTTTATAAAACTGAGTACCCACATCTGATTAAAAATGCTTTAAACTCGGAGTCAAATATTAATGATGAAACACAATATATATACATATATATAACGTGCTAAACTAAGGAACACAGATCATCAGGATTAATATATCAAGTTCTTTTATCCCTAGCCAAAGCAATAAAAAGAAAAGCAAATAAAATCACTAGAAAGGAGGAGACAAACATTACGGACTGCGGCTGATGGAACTGCCTGCTTGGTCCAGGCAGGTTTACGTGGCGTTGATAAACATTAAGACTTAAGGTCACACATTTGCACGGGCGCCTGCATAAAATTTCCAAAACTACAATTTTTTTACCCAAATCAGTAAAGACCGTAAATTTTTTTCGCTGTGTTTTTGCCTCCTTTTTACTTCCCTTGTGATTACTGGTACTGACGCGGCCACACGCGTTTTGAGGATTTGGTTGATCAGGATTGGGGATGCTTCGTTAGGGCAGGTTGTGCCATGTCAGTCCCCGCTGTGACCCTCGCTGCAGGGACGGCTTCTGACCTGTCTCTTCCTTCTCGCCGACTTGGAGCCATTGTGTGTTCAGGTCCTCTGGTGCTGCGATGCTTGCGACCTGTCTCTACTCTATCAAACTCCCTTGTAAAGTGGTACAACCTGAGCTGAATATTTTAGGACTGTTGCTTTTTCCTTTTAAACACTGCGCTTTTATTGATGACATTTAAGATGGTGCAGCTTATCTCACCGTTAAGCTTGCTGCCAACAAAGAGCCCTGTGTATCTGGTCTTTTTTTATACGATTGAGTCGGTTTACGGCTTGCTTTTTTTCTAGGGACGGTGAATCTACATTTTTCTCTGTTGCATTTCATTTGGTTCATTCCCAACCGTTAACAACTTTGGCATCTGTATTTTATCTGATGACACCCGCGCCTTCGCTCACCATTTTTAGGTGTGTGTCGACTTCCGTGATCTGTCCCGACGTTCTTTCCAGAGCGGCCTCCCCAGTCCAGCCCCGTCCTCTTCCCAGCCCGGGTCGCCACCGTCAGCCGGGGCATTTTCTCGTTCATTCAGCACATTTTCGTTAAGTGCTTGTCGTGCGCCAGGAACTCTTCCGCTTTTATTGCCTGCAATTAAAATTGAGCTTTCCGACCACCTCGATGTTGGAGCTACATTGATCCACAGATCAATCCTCCTTTGGTACAGACCCAGACGAGTTTCGAACCTGCCTCCGTGAAGCACCATTCTGCTCCATTTCTTCGCCTTTGCACAAATTCCAGGGTACAGTCGACAGGAGAGCGGCTGCCCGCCATCCACAAACTGTATGCAGTCGGTGCAGACTGTGTGCTGCTGGTCTCTGACGCACTGAGCACAGAAACTGAGACTGACCTTTCCGAAAGCTTCAGAGCAATCAGACAGAGTAATTTTATGTCAGCAAACGTTATGTCTAATTAAAAGATCGGACTGTTATTTTGTATGCTTTTTGTAATTTCATTTTCTAATAGGTCATTTTTACTGTATTGACAAAATTATCATCCTAGACATTTTTAAAACGAGTAAGCACTGACACAAGGCCAGGACTGGTCCTTGGCCACGCTTTGAGGATAACCGGTCCAGGGCATCTGTCCGTCCTAGCAATCAAGTTCATCACGTTTTCAACGACCTTGGACAGTTTGTTTTGCCATTTCCTGTTGCTGGGGGGACCTGAGCCGCGGGGCATCAGAGTTACCTGTGGGCCTGTGTCCTGTGTCCTGAGACGCAGTGGGATTCGTGCTCTGGGCCTGTTTATTTTCACGGGACGTTGTCTGTTTTGACCGCTGTCCGGTACCCAGCACACTGCTCGACAGGGGACAGGTGCTCCTTAACTATTCTGAATGAGAGGACGACAGTAGGAAGTCAAGTTCAAAGTTCATTCTGAGTGTGTGCAAAGAAGGCTGAGATGGCGTCAGGCTTAGAAGACCTTTTTAAGGTTTTTTTTTGCATTTTGATATAACACACTTCCGTCCTGCAAAAGGGGACAGGTTGGCAGCATCTTTGGGGCGCAGGATTAAAGACTAGAAAGACGGTCCCTGCGTGTCACGTCTCTGGTTCTGTCTCCGCAATCCTGTTTCTCCACAGCAGCAAGCTAGTGGTCTGTCCCCACACACACGTCCACGTCTCGGCTCTTAAGGCATGCCGTCCGCGTGGTAAACCGTGGCCACGCAGGTTTGCACGTAAGGTCTGGCTGCGTACGTGTACACATGCTAAGCACCGACTGTCTACACATATATGTACAAAGGACTGCACATTTGGCGCCTTCCAGCACCAGCTTGGGTAGGAAATACATTTCACCTCCGATGCGGGTCTTCCGCCCGCCATCTGGCCAGGGCCTTGGTGCCTCGCAGGTGTTTTCTGGACTCTTTCCAATGACCAACACCCTGGGACACACAGGTGCACGGAGTTTCTTGCCTCTGGATTGTCTTAATATGACTTTTAATACTAAGAATGGTTTTATTATCATCTAAGATACCATGTGTCCGCTAGTTCAAGGAAAATACAAATGGTAAATGGAAGGTTTAAAAAAAACTGGTCATTAAATATTAATTTTTTTTTTTTTTTTTTTTTAGACAAGCTCTCGTCCAGGCTGGAGGTCAGTGGTGCGATCACAGCTCACTGATCCTCGACCTCCAGGGCTCCATCATCCTCCCACGCTGGCCCCTCAGAGCACTGGGATTACAGGTGTGAGCCACCACGCCCCGCCAATGTTTAATATTGGACTGTGGCTATGACTGTAAAAATTAACAGTTTACGTTGGAAAAATACGGCTCTTGTTGATTTTGCACATTTTTCTCTGGGCAACCACAGGATGACTTTATCAGTATTGTAATCATAGCGATTTTGGTCAGTAACAAATGTAAACGTAAATAGTCCTTTCACGCTCTCGCATCTACGGTACCCTTGGGACAAGACTTAAGTGCTGGGACACCAAGACGTCATCGCCTTGCAGGTGTTCTCAGGGCGCATTAAGGATTTTTTTCTTTCTCCTGCCACGGTTTCCCCCAGGCTGCCTGTTACTCCTGGAAGCGGCTGTGAGGAGCGGCCTTCTCTCCACCCACCTGTGCGCACCCCCACCCAGGTGGTGTCCGTTTGCTTGGCCAATAAAACTCGGTGGCTTCTCTCTGGCGGACCTGGGCTTTAGGTCAGGTCTCATTTCAGAAAATTACTGTCATGCTTGAATTTGAATGCATGATGCAAACTGCAGGTCCCAACAGAGGACAGCTGCTCCCTCCCCCAGGTGAATACTAATCACCTGGAAATGAAATTTTAAAAAGCCTGGGGGAGTCTTTACAGGAAAAACGGGCGTGGCTCTGCCAAGGGATGGAAGCGGAGACTCATCTGTGCCCAAACTTCTGGGAAATGCTCTGCATTGGGTCTAATCAGGCCAGATTCTAGACGTGGAAACCAATGACGGTAGGAGAATTTTAACAAGTCTGAAGTTACTGATGAAAGACAATTTAGAACGGTCTGTATGCTGGATGCCTTTTCATCTTAACTCTGCTTAGAATGCAGAGAGAGGGATTATTGCAAGTTGCCATGAAAAAAAAAATTTATCCTTGTTTTTCTGTGTTTTTTTAACCAATTTTTTTTTTTGGAAAACCTGGACACTATGTTTGGTATTTGCCGTGACGTTCAGGTTTAGTCTCACAGAGTTATTAATAACACTTCATAATAATTTGATACTGGGCGGAAGGGGTTTGAAATTAAAGAAGAAAAGTGAGCATCAGTTTTCCAAAATGATAAAACTCCTCTTTCAAATGGGACTTTAATTATAACCTATTTCTGATTTTACGCAGTATCTATCAAACCCTGGTTTTCTTGGAACTCAAATTATACTAAGAAAAAGGCCCGGAGGCAGTCACTGATAAACAAGCCACTTCCTGCAAGACACACACGCGAATCAGCAAGTGAGCCCGTCCCCTCAGGACACCGTCCCAGCAAAACAGCCCCGGGATTTTCACCTTTACCCCGTCTGGTGGCCTGTTGCTCAGTGGATAATGAAACGGAAACTTCCACAGAACCGACGACAGTATTTTCTCTTTCGCTGGAAAGAAGAAAGTTGTCTAAAGGTTGTGTTTACCTTTTCCTTCATGAAAAGAAACACACAGAAAACCAGAAACTAAATCAAAACAAAACAAAGCAAAACCCCAGGGAGAGAACTTCTGGTTGACGGCCCATCCCTGGGCAAAACCTTCAGCCTCCCGATTGGTCCTTCAGCGAAGGAAGAGAAGTAAGAAGAAATCCACGAAAACAAACACTAACAAAGCAACGTGCATACCTGGGCCTCTACCCGGTGGGGTTACAGCCAGGGCTGGAGATCTACATTTGATGTGTGTGGCTTTCTTAAAAGCAAGGAAATCCTGTTCTACTGAAAAGTTTCCAGTTGTTGTGGTTCTAAGAAATCAAATAGCGTTGACCCAATACATCCCGTATTCTTTTTGTAAAAATCTTAGTTAAAATAGAAAAAAAAAAAGCACAATCAGAATCATTGACCCCATTCACCACTTAATTCTCAGATTGTGAAATGCCGCCATCATTTTAAAAGGTCCCCCTCAAGGTTTTTGGCTCACGAATGTTTATTTGAGGTCATACCGGTTAATTTTTGTCAAAGTACATTTCGGCCGTTGCTGAGGGTCGGTGAGCCAGCTGGGAAGATACACAGTGATGTGTGTTGAGCAAAACATCTCAGATGGCGGAAGAGGAACGATTTGGGCTCGGTAATCCTGGTCACGCTTCTCCCTTTGAAAGTAGCTGTATTAGCATCTAAGGGACTCAGGACATGATTTTCCCATTTTATGCCGAAATTAATTAAATCTTATCTTTTTTACCTGGTTACAAAAGTCGCAAATACCTTTGCGAGCTAGGAGTAGTTTCACTGCAAACCCCTGCATTTTCGGGGAACAGTGACAGCAAGATGCTTATCAAGGTAGCAGCTGGGTGTTCAGACAGAGCTTCACCAACAGTTGCAGGGGCCTCTGTTTAGTTTCTGCCAACGGGCACGTTTTTCACTCACGTACTGTAAGTTACTTTCAAAAGCGAGCGCATTTTAGAAAAAGGACTTCCAGGAATCCTTTCAAACAGTATTATATTTCTAAGTGTGAAACCCTTTTATTAATTTTTTTTTTTTAAATTGTATCTGGCTTACCCACTTACATGTCTGAGTAACTTTTCAGTCGTGTTTATTTAATCAGCCTTCTTTGGGAAAATAATCTTTTTGCCTAAAATGATATTTTTCCAGAGCAGTGTCTAAGGACTACCAAAATTAAAAATAAAATTTAAAAAAAATGCCGTGCGGGCCAAAATAAGAAATGCGATGCTGGAAGAGAAGGAGCCTGAGGGTCAGAGTGGTAGGAAGTAAAGGGAGGGGTGTGAGAATACGTTAACAGGAGAAGTGCAAGGACATGAGGGAAACAAAACTCGTAGTTAGTATGAAGATAACACAGAGGCAGCGTTTCCTTTTTCTAGTCCCTCTCTCCCGTCCTGGCACGGGGCCACGCTGTCTCTGTGGGCTGCCGGAGGAGAGAGACGGCGCCGGTAGGAAGCGGAGCAGGTGCACATAAAAGCCTTGGAATCACGTGGCTTTGGTTTGTCACGGCCAAGTTGAGGCAGGGGCGGAGGAGTGAGCGCCTCTCGGGGAGACAGGAGAGGAGGGTGCCACGGGGAGGTCCACGGGCATCCCGTGGGCGGTGGCCCCGGGTGGCGTGGCAGAGGGGGCTCTGGGTCTGCAGACACCCAGTGGCGGCTGTCGGCATGACGAGTCACGCTGGGGGATGCTTTCGCTCCTCGCATCCTGCAGCTTGACCCGATGCGCAGAAATAACCTCTGGGGTGTGCCCTGGGGTATATCGGCCTGGTCCCCGAGTCAGATCCCTGGGGGGAGCTTCTAGATGCCCTCACTGCTCTTTCCAGCTCTGACCACGTGTGAACCCCAGTCTCACCTGCTTATCTCTCGGTGCTTGTACCTGCTTGCCGTTGTGTGGTGTCGCTGTTTATTCTTTCGTTAATCTTTATATTCTCTGCTTTCCCCCAGTAAAATGTAAGGTCTCCGAGTGCAGGGATCTTGCCTGCTGGCATTGCTGGATTCAAGGGCAGCGTGAGTATTTGTTGCACGGATGGGTGAATGATCACCAGCACTCACGTACTGGGTACTAACCAAAAGGCAGTATTCTAGTGTTGTAAAGGCATAGGTACAATTTCTGTCCCCATTCTTGAAAGGCTTATAATAGCGTGGTGGAGACAGCGAGTGCAAGGATGGTTGGAGCAGAGATCAACCCACAAGAAGACAGACGGTAAGTGGATGGAGGGGATATACCTGTATAGCAATACAAAGTCCATCTTAGTCTGGCATCTCTTTAATTCCCACCCTCCTACAAGACCTCTGTTAGCACTTAGCATAGCGTCCCAGTCTGGATAAGTCGCTAAATAACTACTTGTTCACTACATAAATATGTTAGTAAATAAATGAAAGAAAGTGGCTTAAGTTTGAAGAATTCCACAAAGTTCAAACCCACAAAATAATGCGTTTGGTTTGAAGAAATATTTTCTAGGTCACAAAGGCGGGTACAGAGAGTCAGGACTAGGACAGCACAAAACACCCGGCTTCATTCAGAACCTCCCAGAATGTTAGGGAAGGTTTGGCTCTTAAGTGAGGATACAGAGAAACTGCAGGAAGTCCACAGTGGGATGCCACATTGCTTGTTCTAGCATTTTCTTTCCCCTCTGTCTTCTGTTCGAGCAGTTCTTGCTGACGGGTGGGAAAATCGATGGTAAGGGACATGGTGACCCGGAGGCCTGTGCTTTGTACCCCGGCATCTTTCTGCTCCGTAAACCTGCCTCTCCTGGGCAGGCGTGGCCCCGAGAGCTCGTGTGATTTAGAATCACCCTTTTACCGGAGACGTCTGTGAAGGTCGACTCCTTGGCCCTCATCTTTTTGGTCTTGTTTGAATGGATTTTGTTTCTGTTCTATCTGCGAAACCACCCCAGATCTTTTTTTGGTAGCAGACGTGGTCCAAACTAATAATAAGAAAGTTTTTGAGGCCACAGAGCAGAAACACATCAATGTAAAACGTGTTTTAGGATTTGTCTCCCCCCCCAAAAAAAAACCAATGTTCTACCTAAAGTAATGCTTCATACAAAATTTTCTCTGCAAATTCGGAAGCATTTTCTAGTGACCATTATAGCATGAGCTCTGTACTTTAAAGAAATGTAATGCTAGAATAGTTTTTTTTAGCCATTTTGCACAGATATGTTTTGCAACGAGCAGTGGCTTGCACTTCATCATGCATCTTTAAAGGAAGTGGTTTTGTTAGAGTAATTTCAGCAAAAAAAAAAAAAGGAAAAAATCTCTTAGTCTAAATAATTACCAGCATTCTTACCAGTAGGAAATAGAAACTAGAAATATTTTTATAATTCTTTTTTGGTAATATTGTCAGTTTCTTTGTGTGGTGAATTATATCAAATGCCCAAGATAGCATGCGCTATCATAGGAGAGGTATGGATTATCTACATTTATCTCCCAAAGCATGAGCACTATTTATGACACACTTTTTTTAATACATAGCTTATTTTAATAGTGGGAGTATCAGCTTATAAACACCAGCAGTTTTCTTTAATTACTAACCTATATTTTGAATGAGCTCCTATTAAGAAAAAGCTTTTTGCATGTTAAAATATTTACAGCCATTTATTAAACTTAAACCATTAAGTGGGGAAATAATAATAGTTTTAATTTTAGCCTCAGGGGAAAAAAAAAGCAACCCACAATGAATGATCACACCTACTGTGGCTAGTAATTGGCCGGTTGGGTTTTGGGGCTAGAATTCCGTTTCCTTTCCAGCTCTGCTAATCCCAGTTTTAATTTTTCTGCAACTGAACGCGAGGCAGCAAAGCATGCTGGGATTTTTAGTTTGGACGGTGGATTTTGAGCCTTTACTTATAAACCTGTTCCGTTGACGCCGTGCACGGGGAGCTGGGGAAATATGTCCTTTTCTCATCGAGTTGACAGCCTGAGAGAGACCCCGGGAGGAAGCGCTCTGGCCAGAGGGGCCCGTGGGCCGGCTGCATCCCCGACAGCCATGAGGCAGAACCCCAGGACGGGAGGAAGGGGAGACTTTTGGCCTGGCTTATGCAAAAAAGTGGAGGTTTTCTTAGTGTTTCAAGGCGATTTTGCATAGAAAACCAGAAGCAACTACATAAACACTTAAGAGCCTCTGCAGAGGTCAGAGATGACTCGCTGGGTTGCAGACTTGCCAGTGCTGCAGCTTCCGAGGTGGGGACCGGCCGGCAGAACCCGGCTCAGGAGCTGTCGAGGCAGGAGCCAGCCGAGCAGCCTCGGTGGGCTGAAGAAAAAGAAACCGCAGTGTTGTCTTGTCCCTGTTAATATTTCCCAAGGCTTAGAGCCGGGAAACGTCAACGCCATCGGAGACGGGAGGTCCGCGGGGACGGGAGAAGCGTTTTTGCATCTTCTGCCCCGAAACCAGCCGCTCCTCCCCGTGCTTCCAGCCGAGGGCCTTCAGGTGAGTTAAAAACAGAAAGACTTGTTGCTTTTTGTATATGTACCTCCCAATTAACGACTGGTTTCGACCTCTCTTAGATTCCAATATTAAGTAACACATTTGCTTCTCCTGACAGTGGCTTTCGGAGTTAATTACTTTCATAAGAAAAATCTCTCCCATGCAAATAAAAACTTTCAGCTGTATCACATCACTGTGTAGTGATGAAGTCTGAGACATTGTCGGAGAACCCACGTCCGGTTTTTGGCATCTGGTGATAAAAACGAAGCTGAAAGAACAATTAATCCACGGTGAACTAACCACAGAACTTGCTTTGGTTTTTTTTTCTTTTCTTTTTCATTAGTTTTCCTTTTTTTTTTTTTTGACCTAGTAGATGACAGGCCGCATCCTACATACTGTAATCATTCTTTTCTTTTTTCTAAATTAGTATTTTTTTTTTAATTTCTAATTAAAATTTAATGTTTCTGATAGAGCTTCTTAGGATTTTAGGGAGGTGCACAGATAGTTGGAGGGTTACGTAGGAACACTATAAAAATTTGCAAACTTTAGCTCATAGCAATCAATAACAAATGCCTTAATAGATACATAGGCATAGAACACAAACAGATGATTCAAAGGGGAGGAAACACAGCTAATCTGCAAATATGCCCCATGCCACCGCTATCTTTGTTTAAATGCCTTTAATGGCACCTTACAACTGAGACAGAAAACGGGAGGAAACAATCATTATGTCCCCTAAAATCTGATTTATATTCCCAGACCTCTGTTGCTATGGCAACGCAAGTGGCATTCTCGTAATTCATCAGAAATGTATTTCATTCATAGAGTACTTACGTCTCAGGACTGTCAACGAAGATTAAATGAGTTCAACCGTGTAAGATACTCAGCACAGGGCCCCAGCTCAAAGAAAACACATAGTAAATGCTAACACTATTAATACTCAGTCTCTTTAATTCATCAAACATTTATTGGACACTTCCGTACGCTGCCCAGTGTGCTAGACAACGCCCACACAGGAGAGCAAACTATAAAATCCATACTCGCGTGGAACCTGCAGCCTTTCGCTGGCCAGCAGGTTTACACACCTTCCTGTGTGCCTGTGTGCTGGGCGAGTGTGAATCTGCTTTCTCGTTCAAGTCTCCTACTGGGCTATGTTTTGGGGCAACAAAATCATGCCCGTGGTCATTGCTTAAAAACTGTGGATGCGCTAGAAAATTTATTTTTGTTTTCAGGAAGTAACTTTTGAAAAATAACTTCCAGAGGCGGGCTTCACTAACAGGAGGGGTTTCGGGTTTCTGCACGTCAGCCCCTTTTATATCACCGTTGATAAGAGTTAGGCAAACACCCTACGTGGAATCAGGAACAGCAGCTCGGCGCAGACGCAGGAGGGATTTACCCTTTGCTCCGACTACTCCGTCTCAGCGCACGGGGTTAGAAGTGACTTGGCAAAGTGCAGTTTTCAGCCTGGACGCGGCACTCAGAAGTCAGGCCCGGCTCCTTCCTCTCTGTCTGCAGTGGCCCCGGGAGCCACGCTGAGGCATCACGGGGTGGTTGGAATATCGTCCTAGTTCAGGTCATGTCAGGTGGGGCCTGGCGCAGGTGTCCCCTCCTCAAGACACCAGCTCGCCCTCCTCCCCCTGTGTTTTGGCAGCCAGAGCTGGACATGATGATACCATGGATATTTGACACAACGAGACCTTTCTCATAGATGGGGAAGTGAAACACGGGTGATACGTAAACCACCTGGGGAACGAAGAGGCCAGGTTCGGGACCAGAATGAGCCCTGGTGAGGAAGTGCCTGTGTGTGTGTAAAACTAGAGAGTTGGAATGAAATGAAGACAAACGTGGTGCTTGGGCTTCTATGACATATATTGATAAAATCCACAGTAAGTGAAGTTAGGAGAGGCTTCCTGGAGGGGTGGGGATCAGTGATGCTCTGAAGAAATGCCGTGGGACGTCCATAGGGCTTTATGGCTGCTATGGTCTGAACGTCTCGTCTCCCCCAGAATTCGTGTGTGGACACCCAGTGTCCAGTGTAAGAGTAGCAGGAGGTGGAGCCTTCGGGAGCTAATTGAGCCCTGGAATAGCGTCCTGGTGAATGTGTAAGTGCCTTTTCAACAGAGGCCCCAGAGGGAAAGAAGTCCTTCACCCCTGCCGCCAGGTGCGGATGCAGATAGATGGCTCTGTCTATGAAGTTAAGATGCAAACCTGCTGCCGCCCTGATCTTGGACGTCCAGCCCCCAAAACTGTGAGAAGTAAGTGTCTGTAGTGTACGTGTCATCCAGTCTAGGGATCTTGCCACAGCAGCCCCGATGGACTAAGGCAATGGCAAACGGAAGGAAAGGCTCCTCAGTGTACAGTTTTGTCGCTTTCTAGAGGCGATTAGTGAGAAGGAATGACAGTTTGGATGAATCTCAGTCCCCAGTGCAGGACACAGTGTGGAGAGCACTGCCCTTGGAGTTGAAGGACACAGGTTCCACGGGTGTCTGCAGCTCTGGTCGTGGACTTGGAGCCACGAAAGCCTCTGCTTGCCTCAGCCTCCTGTCGGTCACCCCAGGACAAGGAGCCCAGAGTCCCACACCGTTTGACGATGGGGCAGGTTCCTGTGCAGACAAGTTTTCTTTAGAGAGTTGTAAAGAATTTTGAGTTTATGGTTAAGCACCGAAAAATCTCAATTTGGGCTTTCCTTGAAAACGTGGAATTATCTGGACACCGAACCTACCTTCTTCTGTGGCCACCAAACTCAGGCTGAGCACGGATATTCCTCGGGAAGGGACGGCTTCTGCAGGACCCACAAATGGAGCCCTGCCCCAACATCCCGCGTGAGTTGCCACTGAATCTGTGAGGCCATGCTCGTTTTGATAGTATGAAGTTATTTTTCTGAATGTATGTCCATCCAATCTGGTAAAATGAAACGCAGATTAAGAGGGACGTTTGATTCTTCTCGTGCTCACGTATATCGTCAGGCCGGCCGCTGAAGGCGTTTGAGTTTTTGGTAAGTCTAGCAGCGTCTAAGGGAAAAGTCAAATCGATTGCAATGCTCCCTCCCAGAGTTCTCCTCAGCCCGCTCTGGGCCTCGACCTCCGGGCTCACTTTGCTCACGTGTCTTCTTGTTGTTCCCAGGCCCGCGAGGCTGTTCCGCCTTCAGGGCCTTCTGCTTAGTCGGCACCGATGACACCGCCCCGTGGGAAGAGCGACTCTCCTCCGCACGGTGAGTAACGCACTGTTTACCGACCTGAACTTCACTTTGTTATCCATACCCTCCCTGCTTGCAGAATGAACTTGGGGTGGCTTTGTTCCCTCTTCGCTCTTGGAAAATACTATTTTTCAGAGCTTTCACCCTCAGTGGCACTCCTGGTAAACGACCCAGGATGGTTTGATTGTTTTGTGTTCACACTTTGAAACTCTAGAGTATCAGTCTTGTTCAGCAGCCTTGAAAAATCACGGCCCCTTGAGTAGTACTTATTTATGAGGTTTGAGTAAATAAAACTCTTGACTTTGGGGCACTTTGATGGACTAGAAGCCAAAGTGCACCAGGCCGTGCGATTCTGCACATGAGGGCCTGGAACCTGACCGTTCCCCCACCGCCTGCGTAGACAGGAGGAGGGTCTGCCCAGGCAGTGACCAAGCCGCAGGGGACACTGAGGACAGGGCTGGCGTCCACAGAGCACAGAGGGCGGCGTGTGTCGGCCTCGGGTGGCCTCAGCCCTGGGCCCACCAGACAGCGCCCCCCACCCCGGGGCTCCTTCCCTCAGCCCCGTGCACCCCCCTCCCTTTGCTAACTTCACTTCTCGGAAGTCACAAGAGCTTTGTGATCATATTTTAAGACTTAGTCACAAGTCTCTTGGTTTCAGGCATGTTTTCTATTACAAGCTCGAGACCCAAGTGAAGCGGTACACTGAGAGACAGAGTCACAAGACAGTCATATTTACTTGGTTAGCGTCCAAAAATAGTTGGAAGGAAATAAGATAAAACGTAGAACAATATTCCCTTTCTGTGTTTGGGACTGTTCATGTCACTGCAGTGCGGATCGAACGGTGACTTGGGAGTTGGGAGGATCTGGTAAAAACGCCAGGCGGCTGGACATTCTGCAACCGGGGCCCCCTGCGGTCTGTGAGCACCCAGGCGACAACAATAACGTTTAAAGCTGCTGTGTCTCGTCATCCCCCAATAGCTGACTCAGGGACAGACATCCAGTGAATTTTCACTTACTTTTGGGATAAAGGGCACTTGTACGTTTCATGTGTATGTCTTGAAAAAGAAATGTTTGTGTGTCAGTAGTTCTTAGTCGACCAGAGGAGACTTTGCTCCCCAGGAGGTGTTTGGTGACGTCGGGAGAGGTTTTCGGTTTTCAGACCAGGGAAGGGGGGTGCTCCTGGCATACAGACGCCGGAGGCCGGGGATGCAGCGGGGCAGCCTCCGGCATCTTACTGCGTCTGACGCCATCGCACGTCATCTTACGGCGTCTGACATCATCTTACGGCATTTACATCATCTTACATCATCTTACGGCATCGCCCACCATCTAACGGCGTCTTAGGGCATTGCACATCATCTTACGGCGCCTGACTTCATCTTACGGCGCCTGACACCGTCTTACGGCATCGCACGTCATTTTACGGCGTCTGACATCATCTTATGGCATACCACTCATTTTACGGCATTGCACGTCATTTTACGGTGTCTGACGTCATCTTACGGCATCGCACGTCATTTTACGGCGTCTGACATCTTACTGCGTCGCACGTCATTTTACGGCGTCTGACATCATCTTTCGGCGTCTGACATCATCTTACGGCATTGCACTCATCTTACGGCATCACTCGTCATTTTACAGCATCTGACATCATCTTTCGGCGTCTGACATCTTATATCATCTTAGGGCATCGCACGCCATCTTACGGCGTCTTAGGGCATTGCACATCATCTTACGGCATAGCACGCCATCTTACGGCATTTTACATCATCTTACGGTATTTACATCATCTTACGGCATCGCACGTCATTTTACGGCGTCTGACATCATCTTTCGGCGTCTGACACCATCTTACGGCATCGCACGTCATTTTATGGCATCTGACATCATCTTTCGGCATCTGACATCATCTTTCAGCGTCTGACATCATCTTACAGCATAGCACTCATCTTACGGCATCGCACGTCATTTTACGGCGTCTGACATCATCTTACGGCGTCTGACATCATCTTACGGTATTTACATCATGTTACATCATTTTACGGCGTTTTAGGGCATCGCACGTCGTCTTACGGCGTCCTGTGGCGTCTTACCGCGCGCAGACGACCCCGCAATGAGAAGTCCCTCCTCAATCGACATCCGTAGCGCTGGGGTCGGAACCGCAATGCGTGTGTGCACGTGCACGTGCACTCTCCGTGTATGTTTATGCCTATCCGTTTACACAGGTATGTAAAATATGCATGTGTATTTAATTCCTAACGCAAGGTGTATCTGACATTAGAGATGCAGGTGTCTATCTGCGCACGTTCTCGCAGGTACACATAATCATAAACGTACGTCCGGGGAGAGCTCGGAAGCTCCGTTCAGCTGTCTGGGGGTCGGAAGCAAGCGGGAAATTTTGTGTCCTGCGTAACGCAAACATCCTGATACCCCAGAGCAGCGGGAATTGAGCAGAGGAGAAGTACCGGGGTCTGTCTGGGTTTTTGTTTTAGTTCAGCGAAGGCCGCGTAAAGAGAGCGTTACAAAGCTCTGGGCAGGGCCTGAGACCCGAACCTCTGGATCCCCAGGATCCGTTTGGTTTCCGCCTGCCTGGGGCTGCCTTGTGCTCGGGACCCCGCGCTGCGGGGGCCGGTCCCTGGGCCAGGTTCGGTGGGTCGTGGACTCAAAAGCAAGTACAGGTGATTGCAGAATGACTCGGTGATTGAGAGGGGTAAGGAGACTTGAGAACTGTGGTTTATTTTGCCAGTTCCCCCTCGGGTCTCAGGAGAAAAGGCATCGGTAAGAGTTCGCTATCTCAAACCCCCCACAGACACTTAAAAAATAGTCCCTGGCTGGTGCAGGCGCCTGGCTCACGCGTGGCTGTGTGCAGGGTCCCTGCACGCGGCGGGAGCGGGCACGTGTCCTCGCCCCGGGGCCTGCGTGACCCAGAAGAAACCACCCCCCCCCTCACCCCAGAGCTGCCGAACGGGAGACGAGGCCGCCGGGGGCAAAGCCCAGAGCGAAGCCCGAATCAGAGGCAGAGGTTGAAGGTCGGGAGACAATGAGCCGTTATTAAGCGGAGGGCGTGGCTGGGGGAGGGGCGTGCGGAACAGGTGGCCCTCGTTGGGGAAAGAGGCTGAGAGACGCGGACTGGCCGCTGCTGGACGCAGGGCTGCCCCGGGCCAGGTCTGAGCACGGGGCAGTCCCGTGCGACACCTGCACACCCTCGCCGGACAAGGCCAGAGTCAGTCCTAGAGGACGCAGGCGCCTGGACGTTGAGCTAGTCCCACCTGCATTCTCCAGCGTCCTGTGCATGAATGACCGAGGACGGGAGAAGAAATGGAAAAGTTGTTTTCAAGTAATGGGGGAGACGAGCACACAGATGCAGACCCAAACAGGCTGGCCTTTTGCTTTTTTCATACATATATATTTACTTGAAATAAAATTGTTTGATATTCAGTCAGAAGGGTAACAAATAGAAAAAAAATCTTTAATCTTTCCAACTCGCCAACCCCTTGAGTTTGTTATTACTTCCCCTAGGTCTAGATAAATAATACCTATAATCAGAATAGTTACTTTGGGGTCATTTAAAAATTTCCATTAAGAATAGGGAATTTTTTTTTTTTACCACAGTTTGAAACCACCAAGGGTCCCTTAAATTGGCATCAATAGCCAAGTGTTCAACCAACTGATTTTTTTTTTTTTCCTGCTTTGGACTAGAAAGTTATGTGTTCTATTAAGGACCTGTCATTTTTCCTTGACGTTAAGAACAATCATTCAACGTTTTGCTTTCTCTTAAATGTGATTTGTAGCTTTCGCTTTACCACATTCCTCAGTAAGATCAAACAAGCCTAATTTATATAAATATACTAGCCTACGCGATGATTTTCACCAGAACGGAAGGTAGACCATCCTATCCTAGCAGTATTCAAAGATTTGAAACAGCACACAGAAACAAAATATACATCGTAAAGCTTGCTCAGTGAGAACTGACCCATCCACATTTGGCAGAGGATGTGCTAGTTTACTAATAAAAAAGACTGCATTTTAAGTGCAGGTATCAAGGCACACAGAGCCTGCCACTCGAATAAACTTTTCAGTACCCAAGTGGTGGTTAAAAAAAAAAAATGACTAATCTGGACATTCATGATGTGGCTCTGAGGATTTCTTATTTAACTAGATTATTTTTTCTTGCAGCCTGGCAATAGAGAAGTTTACCCTGTGCTCACCTGGGATTGTGTTCCAGTGATAGGTCATGGGTGCTAATATATTGTGTGATAACACAAGCCCAGGAGGACACCCTCACAATGGCGTTATCGTCACAGCATATAGTGGAAAATGACAAGTAAAAATAAGAACACTTCTTGGGGCATGTAAAAGCAAGCTAAAATTTCAGCTAATGATTACGTAAAAGCTCCTTCTGATATAGATGGTCTTTGCTTGACAGGATAAAGCATCAATAGTTTTTCCCAGTGAAATTGTTTTTCTCCCTCTATGGGCTCCTTTTCACAGATCTGCGTCAGACTCTCCATAAAGTTTGGAATGTCAGTTATTTATTGATATGATAGAACAATCTGCCCTTTGGAGCATCGTCCGTGGGTAGTGGAGACTGTTGCTCAGACAGCTTTGTCGAAGAGATTCAGGGGAGATTTTGCTCTGACAATGGAGTCCCATCTCCGATGCCTCAAAATCCGTAGCTGGAAATATTCCGCGTGCTGAGCACGGGGACCAAGGCCCACTCTTCTCTCCGTAGCAACCGCCGAGATGAGAAAGGACTCTCTCGCGGAGAGCCCACAGGAGAGAACTGGGCTCTCAGGCTACAAAGCTTTTGTCAGGATGACACACAGAGCTGTAGTTTCTAATAAGCAAATCAATGGCTTTCCTGACGAAATCGGGCAGAAGCCCCACAGGGACTGGGGAAGGAGGCGGCTGTGGTCTGCCACAGAAGATTATTCATGGAGCCTTCTGTTTTATCCTAATATTTCTGGGAAGCGTGCATCCTAATTTCTAATATACCTTTTTAATTGTTCAACGTTATGTCTTCCCCAAAGGCTCAAGTACGTTTGAATCTTAGAGGAGAAAGCCGTCTCTTTTTTCCCCTAGAGTCACAGTTATTACGATAGAGTCCTGTCACCCCTTGATTTTCTGTGATGATCATGATTCAGTCGAAGTCCGTGTGTACACAGATGCTAAGTGAACATGCACATGCTGTCTCCAACAAACAAAATAACATCCCTGAAGGATTACAGCAAGCAAAAGGAGCTCCTAAATCCCTATGTGTTCCATCCTAAAAGGAAAGCCCCAGAACACTCATTTTATTTAAGAATTTTGGTCGATCAGGCTTGAATGGACATTTCTCTCCTGAATGGACATTGGCAAGGGATGAGTCAGCACGTCATGGGGTTAACTGATTGCCACTTAGCAGATGGTGGGATGCGAACAGCGGTGTCTCGCGATCACCGAGCTCATCCAAACCCGGAGTCCATTTCGGACGGCAGGCGCGGCAGGCGCAAGCCTCGGCAGGTAGGAAGCCCTCAGCCGGCCGTCATCGCTCGCACGCTATCTGCTTCCTGATTACACCATAATTAGATCGGGGATAATTACTTTGATTTCTCTTATTATTGCCGAGAATACCTTAGAATCTTAGAATCATAATGTTATCAGGGAATTTAAAGCTCATCAATTTTAACATCCTTATTCAGAGGAGGTAAGAGAGGCCACAGAATTTAAGTGACCTGTCCCAGTTAAGATCTCACAGATACTTATTAATACTATTTAAATTAATTATCTCATTAAATAATTGATATACTTAATCAGGAACCAGTATTTTGACTGCAGAAGATCCACCTGTGCCTACATACTGGCCGGTGGGGAGAGAGACTGTACCAGGAGGGATTTTCTGTTTCTCCAGCGTGTTCTTTTCATTGCCTGCTGGTTCCTCAAATTGTTATTTCTGTGCCAATTTCTGGTTTAATCCTGACCCGCCGCCATTGCCCTGCAGGCTCAGTGAAGGGCAGCTTCCCTCTTGCAGGTTTTATTCCTGCAGCCCCTGCACAGTGCCCTGACCCTGACGGGAACTCAAGAAATACTCGTCTGATGAACATCGAACCCTGTTGGCAACACCAGCTCTGGGGCAGAGGCCACGTACTGGGCGCCTGGCTCAGTCATTCCACGGAACTGTGTCCCTCCGCTGGGGCGGCCTCTCCCACATGGCCCGGGTCCACTGCTCTGTCAAAGGCTGCACAGCCCAGACAAAAACAGGACGCAGCAGTGTGTGTCAAGGAACCATATTTTCTCTCCTCCTTTCTACTTCATAAAAGGTGCCTGAGGTTGTCGAAACACGATCAGCTTCCCCGGGAAAGAGAACAGAAATGACAGGAATTCTAGAGACGCTGATGAAGAAAACACAGGCCAGAATTTGGGGATCAGAAGAAAACGGCTGAGCTTTGGGGACACTAATGTAACACTTAGGTCCTGGGGTAGGAGGCTCCCGGGGGCCGTCCTGTGTCCTCCAGGTGAGCGAGGAGGGTGCAGACTTCCTAGTGGGGATGCCTGTGCTCCTGGGGGGTATGACATTTTCCTGCGTCGGGTCTCAGGCTTTACTGAAGGCTTCATTTCAAAGACAGCCACATACCGTTTTCTCAGTCAGGGCCTCCCACCCACGAGGCTGAGAAATGTAATAATTTTTGCAAATATGTCAGTCACTTGGAGGGAATGTGCACAGGCCGTCAGCAGAGGGGAGGCTCAGCGTTGTCCAAATGAAAAGGGAAACTCTTGTTGTGGTTTGTAAAGAGACGCCTTCCTGAGCAGACCCTGCCCGGCCGCCCAGAGGAGTCGGCCTGAACCCACCGCTCTGGACGGCTCCTTGTTCAAAAAAATGCTGAGAGAAGCATTTTGCATGATCAGCCACATGGCCCCAATAAGTTTAGCAGCAAGGAGACGTTTTATTTATTTTTTTATTCATCTACAAGAATGAGACATTTAAATTATAAGCTTAGATACTTCAGGTAAGATTCTCCGTGCTTTTTGCATAGGAAAAGTTCACCTGAATATTTATTGCAGGGAAAAAAATTTAATATTTAGGTGGGAGAGGGTCAGTGTTATCATGGATTTTGTCACCTAAAGGGAATAGTTTTGCAGTTGCTGCCGTGATACCTCCCTCAAAGCTGGATAGCAGGAAACGGCCGGTGCAGAAATACTTGCTCAGCGGGTGCCTGGCTTGAGGTCTTTCCTGTGAGGCAGTTTCCACGCTGATCATTTCAGCTTTTTCTCTCACCGCTCAGACGAGTCTCACTCAGACGTGAACACCAGGCTTAGCCAGTGGGCAGGCACCGTTTGGTACAGTTCAGACCCTGGTTATTGAAAATATATTAATTTGTAAGATGTTGAGCTTTCACGGCTTTTAGGTTTCAGTGCACTGAGCTGGCAGCCAGCTTGATAGTGTCTGTGGAGTGATCGCTGAAGGTGCGCGTAAGTGTCAAGGCAGGAAAAGGGGAGGTGCTCGACAGTTACGGAAAAGCGGTTGGATGATAATGTCAACAGCTTTAGCAAATTCATCCAGGTTTCTCACAGCAAGTTAACTTGCTCTGGGGTGGGCTTACAGCTGGAGGGCGTGGGTGTGAACTGCAGGAGGAGCCAGCAGCGACCCTCGCTGGAAGGGGGGGTCACTCGCTCAGCGGGAGGGTGGAGACCGACAGCTTGGCATGAGCGAGACTCCCAGGAAGTATCTGAGATACACGTGTCTAAAGATGCCCCAAGAGGAAGTGAATTTAAGATGAACAATGAGATATTTTTGAGGCAAAAAAGGTCAGAAAATTAATTTATTTCCATTTTTAAGTGAACAATTTAGTCAGCACCCAATGCAAGAAAAGCGTATTAAAATTGTCCACCAGGCCCTACAGATTCTCACCACTGCTGATTTTTCTACATGGGCCGTGGACAACTAGTTGATTGATTGATCATACGTTTGTCAGCAAACATTTATCGAGGTTCTACCAGGAGCTTGACTGAATTGACAGGGCCCAGCTCCAAACGCTGGTCCTCAGAGGCTTATCTGCGTTGTCATTTGGATATCAAAAGAGACGTCCCTCCCGGGAAGGGCCCCCTGTCCACCTCAGAGCCTTGAAGTCAGCTGCCAGCCAGAAATAGCCGCGTTGGGAACGCACAAGGGGAGAAACAATCCTCTGAAGGCGCGCCAACCCCGTGCCGTGTATCTGAAGACGAGCTTCAGAAACATGCTCGTCGGTAATCGCTGGACAAGGAGCCGCAGGACCTGAGAGCGTCTCACGGAACTTACCGAGAGGGACGAGCACCAGTGGGGGACTCCGTCCTGCGCCGTAACCCTTATCTGCTCGTTTCCGACGGCCCCACACAGAGAGCAGTGGCTTGGTGGTGTCTGGTGCTGGTGACGAGGCAAGAATGGCTCTGGTGACATCTCCATCCAGTGGACCAGGCTCCGGGGATTTATGGCCCCAGAACAAATCTAAGTCCAGACTCTGTAGGAAGGCTTGCCGTCCATTTCTGGGAAATTCCAAACTTAGTTTTGCAGGCCACGGAGATTTAGATAATCAGTTGTTTATTTACAGTAGTATCTTCACGTCTGCGTTCTGATCCGCCATACAAATATTTGGCCAGACAATGAAATAGTGTTCCTAAGTTCTCTCTAAATACTGTGGAATCTGTTTTTGTTTTAGTTTATTCCTTCAATGTGTAAATAGAATGATGCAGTAGAGAGATTCCTTCTTAAAAGGAAAAAGAAAACTTTGAATGAATGTTTTCATAACTTTAAAAAGTCTGTTTTACTCCGGTAGTAGCGATGTGTTATTTCATACCATAAAGGTGAAGTTATTCTTTATAAAAATGTTTCTCTATTTTCAAGCCATTGGTGTTAGGTACAAAGCGATCCCGTGTTAAGTTTAATTCCAAGAAATGAGTCGTACGGTTACTTAATTTATTTCAGTTATTTACTTTTTTACTACGTACCTGTTTGCCTAAATCATAATTGCTGCCCACAGATAGGGGATTTAATATAAAATAAGCAATAAGTGTGCCATTTGGCTAGTTATGATTTTATGTATCCTTTGGAGAGCAACAGGATGTACTCCCTGATTTGGGGGAAGGCTCTCTGACTCCATCCTGGCCAGGAACAGCATTCTGGGACAAATGCAGAGCAAACAAGGATGCTACCGTCAGTGAAAGCAGATTATTTTCAGCTGTTTAAAAAAGCACACCAATTAGGTTGATTTCCATGATACTACGAAGGTACACATATCAGATGAAAAACAGGACTTTTAACTTCTTTAGCTTCTTCTAACTCCTACATAAAAAGAAATGTCTACTTTTTGTCATTTCTTTATGCATTCAGGGAAAATCATTGTTTAGTTCCAATCATCTCTGTAAAAGGAGATTTATACGTTGTCAACTTGAATTCCTCCTTCATCCAGGCAGGGTTTTCGGGAGGCCAGAGAACCGAGTGGGGAGATTATTAGCCTGTCCGGAGATTACTGCCTGCTTCGAGTCAAAACATTGTCACGTTTTTTTTCCTCTTGGAGACTTCAGGTAAATTGCTAAACTCAAGGTAAGTTGCTAAAATTGGGCTGCATATGATTGTTCCTCCCAGGAAACTGGTGAATTTAGTTAAACCAGGCTCCACAGGGAGAGTCTCTGCTCACCGGTTCACGTTTGAATCCGATGCCCAGGATTAGAGCATCCTGTTTCTAAACTTTTAGGAGGCCGAGCTAAACACGTGTGGGGGATCTTATCCATCTGTTGTTTAAAAAAGCTTCATGTCAGGTAAGAGCTAAATCGGTACGGTGAGATGAGGTAGCTGTGAGTGCTCCGTGGGGCACCGACCCCCAGTAGGTATTTCTCTTTCTGTCTAAACAGATTATTAGCGGCGGTGGTGGTGGCAGGGGACAGGGCCAGGCGTATGCGGAAGGACGTGCGTTGGTCCAGGTTCCTGGCTGCAGGTGACTCAGACCAGGTGAGGGTAGGAAGGAGGGCGCCTACAGCAGGTGCTGACTTTAGGGCCAGGTGGAAGCCGACTGTCGGCTGATGGCTGGATTTGTCCTGAGACTGGCTTGAGTCACAGCTGCCAACATCTCTGGCCTCTGCCTTCCACTTTTGTTAGTTGTCCAGAAGGGACTTGGGAATTTACGTCTGAGCAGACTCATTCCGTCCTAATGGTGGCCACACCATCTAAGACCACCTCACTTCCAGCCTCAGTGGGAATGAAGTCTGGCGACTTAACAGGCTCTAAAATCCCTTTAACTCAAAAACGTTGAGCCTGCATTTTCTTTTCTGTAGATTTCTATGCTTTAAAGAAAAATGGGGATTCTAATTTTTCATCCAAGTCCCCCACATCCTGCCGCACACCTAGTGTGCGGCCGCTCTCCAGACCCGAATTCCAACGGATTTCTGCTTCCCAATTGTAGTAGCCCAAACGGCAACCTAGTCCTGTGCTGAACTGCAGTTCCCAGGGCCAGAATGCTGTCCCGCGAGGGAGGAATTGCTTGGCATTTTTTGCTTCCTTCCTGCCGCAGGGAACACACGGCCAGCACGGCAGAGACGGAGCAAACAGGCTCTGTTTGATGTACGACCCACTTAAGTCTTTATTCGTGACTTTCCTCTGATGTCTTCAATTTCTCCCTATCTTACTGACTCCTTCCAATTTCCCCTTTTAAATACTTTGGAGTCACGCTTAAAGACACGGTGACTGCGTGGTCCTCAGTCGCACCTGCAACAAGAGGGGGTTTTGTGCAGGAACGTGGTTGGGAGCAGGTACACGGGTGGGTGCAGTATCACATCTAGACGGCAGGACCCCTGAGTTCTGCATGAGCAAGAAAGCTCAGGGTGTCTCTGACTAGAGGAGATGCTATTCTTAGACTTCCCTTGAGAAAAGGAGTATTGAAAAGCGTTGACAGAAAGGGCTTTCCGTCACGTGGACATGCCTGTGTTCTAAAATTGGAATGTGTACATGCATGTGCACACACATACTTTCCCGTGTCTGCCTTGCTTGCAGAATTTGAAAAAATTTTCTGAACATAATTGTGCGTACGGTTGTTATTTATGCGTATTTACCGGGCAACTGCCGCACGGGAGAATGTCGTGGAGGGTGTGATTATGACCCTCTCCCCTTATTAAGGCACTTCTGAGATCCTTTCTGTATGTACACGCTCATAGGTTTAGGAGACAGCAATTTGTTGCTGATAATTCTAATGTGGCTCCTGGAAATGTTGAGTTATTTTAAGAGGCTCACATCCTCCGTGTGGGTCTTGAAACATCTGTTCAGACCAGAACATATCAGCGAAGGCTGTATTTCACTCCTCACTTTGAGTCCAGATGGTGCATCTATATATAATACTAGGTACTGTGCTTCTCAGTTACCTACTGTAATTTAATTTATTTTCTGTTATATCTCTAATGAAGCTAATTATTTAAAACGATAAGAACTAACATATTTCTAAGGTGTTAAAGGTTGAAGCTCATTACATGTATGTGTGTGTCGGTTAAAACACCACAAGGTTAGCATTAGAATGTGTATAAACCACCTTATTAAAGAGAAGGTTAAACATTTCCTCTGAGTGGATTTTCTAAATCCAAATGAAATGAATTTCATCAAAAATATGGTTTCAGGAAAGAAAGTGGTTGAAAATTGTGGTGGAATTATTATTTCATTTAACAAAATGATACACGGTCCATCATAGAAAGGCATAATAAAGGTATTTTTCTCACTGATGACTGTTTTGAGAAAAAGTGACAAAGCTATTCAAATGAGTAAAAAAGGATGTCAATTTTCAGATAATGTTACCAGGCAAAGGATGTTTCACAATGCTTTAGAACAATGATCTTCGAATGTTTGCCATTGTTCTACCCTGTTATTTTGCAAAGTTCAAATTCTCAGTCATTTTTAAACTGGCATATAAAATTTTTTCTCGTAAGCTTAAATAGTTGCAAGTGATGAAAATTTCAGCATACTATGGACTGATAAAAATGGAACAATGAACTTGCTCTTTTAAATGTAATCAGTGCAATTTTAATAACAAAGTGACTCCGTACTGACCATCTTCTATTAAAAGAAAACCCACAAACAAGCTTTTCAATTGTAGGAAACTGGACATTGTTCTTTTTCCTCTTGTATTCCGATTTTATTCTCCCATAGATTTTATCTTAATGTAATCTTTACTTGAAACATTTTTATTGCTTGTTTCACAAGTCCTCCTGTGATGAGAATATATAAATTAAAGATAAAATATTTCAGTTTTGCCCCCATGGCTCTAAATGTTACATTTTCCTGTATTGAATTGTCATTATAATTAGCATTGCTACAAAACTAATCACAGTAACACATACATGATACAATTTTATATTCAGCAAATAAAAAAATAGAAGTCAATTAGAAATTCATAACCTAATGAGATAGCTGTAATTTTCTATTAGGTTATGTATCCATAGGTAATTATTACTTAATTGACAGAATGAAGTAAGTGTATTGTTATACCTATTCTTGTTTTTTTGACATAGGCTTTGAGAAAATTTGGAGTGCTATAGAATTTCATAGAAGTATTTAAAATGTTTTCTGAATTATAGAAAAATATCAATGATCTGTTATTTTAAATAACGTAGTCTGTTGACAAATCACTTAGGTTCTCGTTGAGACCAAATCAAGATCATCAGGAACCTCAGGACACGCAGAGAAGGTGTGTTAGACCCTCCCCATGTCTCTCTCACTGGTCCTTCCCCTCTCATCTGCTGGTCTGTCTTCACGGAGCTCACTTTGCCTCGGTTTCCTCTGTGACACCATAGAGCACGCAGAGATGGCCTCAATCCCGTTTCTCCTCCTCATCCTCTCCTTCCTCTTCTTACATTTGAGCACCACTTGGTGTTTTTCCAGAATTCTTCCATTCTCACGGAGAAGAAGTCGGGCAGCCAGACGAGCTGTGGGAAAATATTACACTCCCACTGGGACTGTGTGACTTTGGATGAAATATTTATTTCCCGTTGTTTTCCCACCTGGCAGATTCGGACCATGTTGACCTACCTGGTTTCTTTCTTCCAGATGTTGAGGTCCTCAACCTTTAAACGTTTTCAACGTGGCCAATGATATAAAAGTTCCTTCTTTTGTCAAGGACAATAATATTTTGTCATTAATATTGTATTTGTTGAAGGAAAAAAACCCCGCTGCAGTGCATGGAAAACATTCTAACGTCCTTGCCACCCTTCCAAACTGTTTGGATGGGTAGGCAGTCAGAGTATCAGGGCACACAGGCTGGAGAAAGACTGTGGCTCTGATAAGATTTCATATATCATGATAACTCTGAGCTTGTGCAAACCCAGCCAAAGATCTGATTTTCTAAGACAGCATGTTGTAAGCGTCAGCTGAGTCTCCACGTTGTCTGGAAACCTGCTTCTTTTCCTTCTTAGGAAATACAAAATCGTGAGGTTCTAACCAAAAAGAGGCATTTGAGAAGGTGTGCCTGCTCTCAACTCAGTAGCTAGCAAGACTGAAATAAGTACGCACAGGGCGCATCTCCTGATAACAGGGCGTGGCGGAGCTGGGAGACGCAGCCCAGCGAGGCGTGGCGGGCGATGGCGCCTTGCACGTCCGGCGTCCTCACAGGATCAGCTCACCAAAGTCCCAGGAGAATATTTTAGGACATGTAAGGTTTGAGTTGGCAGCTAAACTTTAAATAGTGTCATCTTCCTAAGTGTAGCAAACATCTTTTGTTTTTGTTTTTTTTTGTCTTTTATATTTATCTTATAGTTAACTTTACTTGTGCCTTTTATTAATATTTCTTCAGGTGAAGTTGAGTAAGGGGCTCGTGTCCTATAAAAACTGGAAGCAGAACTAAAAACAAAACCCATGTGGTCGTCGCATATGACTTTATAACACTGAAAGCTTAAATGTGATAACAGAAAATATTCATAATATATCAATAAAATTTAAAAAATCAGTTTTAAATCAGTATGTGTACCATTTTCTTATTTGTGTAAAACGTGAATATATTTTATATATGCACAGAAGAATTTACAACAGATATGAAATCTGTCTGCCAAACTATTAACAATGGGGAAAGGAATTCCTCAAAAACTGATTCATATGATTAACGGTACACCTTGGTAAATTCACTGAAAATCATTTAATTATACACTTAAAATGGAGTGTTGGTTGTACGTAGATACAGTTGGAGCACTATGTATGTACTCTAAGGACTACTTTGACAGAGTAGATTTTTAAATGTAACAAGATAAGTCAACTTGAGTGGTAATATATTTTGGGAAATCAA
>CAUYRT010038810.1:0-13790 GCA_963574885.1 Lepilemur ruficaudatus
GCCTTAGGTTTAAGTCTGTTATCCACCGGGAGTTGATTTTTGTAAGAGGTGAAAGATGCAGGTCCTGTTTCAGTCTTCACCATTTTTCTGTCCACCTCAATGCTGCCATCACGTAGATGACTTCAGTGCTATGAGGATGAGCCATTACCAAGTCTCCTAGTTCCTAGATGCCCTCAAACTCCGGTGACTCTTTACCTCCACTCCACTGCTCTCCACTCCCATGACAACTTCCAGGACATTGTTAAGTTCTGTGGTAATAAACCTCCATCCTACTCTCTGACCACACAGCCCTCTCACCTCTTCTCCTACACTGTTCTCACTTTGCTTAGTTCCCTGAATTTTCTCCTGGCCTGTTAACCCCCTCCTGACCTCTCTGCCTTACCTAAGTTCGACTGTCTGGTTGTTCATCTTAAGTGTTCTTTCCTTCTTTCCTGAAACCTTTGATTCCTCTGTAGCCTTATTCCTCCCCTGTCACCCACTCAGGACAACTCTACTTCCCATTCTCTTTGCTCCTGCCCAACCACACAGAGGAGAGTGGGACCCCACACAGAGGAATGTCACTAGAGAGTCATGCTCTTTGCTCTCTCCTCCCTGTCATCCTTCATCACTACATTCCCATGGAGAAACGAGAAAATTTGAGCAGTAGCCAAAAGCCAAGACTCTTTCCCCATAACTACCTTCTCCACCTGCGCTGCTGCCAGGTTCCCACACAGATGACCTTGGTACAAGTCTTGACTGCCATTTACCACCTTTTCTGTACGTTAGGCAAGTTATTTAACCTCCTTGAATCCCAATATCCTCCTCATAAGTTAGGGATTACCCAGGGTTGCTGCTGGCCTCCGTGGCACTTTGTGCAAATTAGAAGAAGGTGCCCTCTGGTCAGGCACACAGCCCAAGAGCTGAGCACGGCCGAAGGCGCACACTCGCCCCCGAGCTGGGTCCTCCTGTGCAGTGCCACTTTGCCTAACCGTATGCCACAGCCCCAACTGTGTCTACCTCCACGGGGTTCTTGTGACAAATAAAGACTATCACAAAACACCCAGCAGAGAGCCCAACTCTGAGCAGAACCTCAGGAGAAAGAGCTAATGCAGATGACTTGGACTGAGACTAACATGTAGCTATGCTTTGCTGGGGCGGCACCTCCTGCCATTTTCAAGCGTTTACTGCCAGCTCCACGGGGTTTATCAGCATGCTCCTGTCTCTCAGCTGAGAGCAGAGCCCTGAGACTGGGACACAAACTGAGTGAGTTCAGTGAAGCAGCAGACCATGGTCATAGTCAAAGGCCCCAGGCAAGCAAGGGGCAATGGGAAGGAAGAAGGAGTGGGGCAATTGGACAGAGGGGATGGTCTGGAAGGGAGGGGAAAGAACATGAGAAAACCACCTCGCTGTGGCAGCCCTGCCTCAGGTCCTGGCAGCAGAAGCTGCCCACCCCAACCCACGCCCCAGCTCTGGAGTGCTGTCTTTAGGAGCTCTGCCTCTCAGACTCTCCCCTTGGGGTCATGAGTGCCACCCCCACCCTACCAGCTGAGTCCTCGACATCGCCCCCTACCCCACTAGAAGGCTCAGGTGTTACATGGGGCACTGTCGCTGTCCTTTCACTTCACCAGTACTCCAGCAGCCTCCATGGGTCCCACAGCCCAGAACTTCTCAGAACCAGGAGTGTGAAGGCCCTCAGGAAGGCAGGGGTTTCAGAATGCCACATCCATTCTGTAAGAGCTGCTCTTCCTTAAGAGGAAATCACTGTGAGAAGGCAGTGAATAGTAGCCACATGGGTATTTTATTTGAAGGAAGATGAATTATGCCATCACCCCTTTTGGCACAAAAATAATTTTCAGTAAAAGGTTAAAACCATCATGTTGTATCAATGAGAACTATTCCATTATTCCAAGAATGATTGATTGGAAAGTACTTTACTTACAGGAAAATCACAGTGATACAATACAGCTTCCACTTTTAAAGCACTTTCCATTAAAAAGAAAAATCATACCAGTGTATAAAAATAGTTATACTGAAGATGTGAATCAACAGCCAAGTAATTTATTGGCACTTGAAAGCTTTGTGGTATAAATAGATTCAACAATGAGAAAGAAATATCAAGTAACTCTGGACCGCGGCAACCTAACCTCCACAAAAGAAAGTCACACATAGTTCAGCAAGGACCATCTGGCCACCTTGGAAGAGTTACAGGAGGGAAAGGACATGATAGAACTAGGACCAATCGGTCAGGTCAACTCAAAGCTTGGGGTGAGGCATTGGGAGAGACGGGACAGAGAAGTGGTCTCTGCCCTGAAGAGTTTTCAGATTGTCCCTATACACAAAGTGTTCAGCTTTTCCACTCCTTTCATGCTTAAATTTCAAAGAGCTTTTCCACTGTTGGATGTAATGTGACTTTCAGACTGGCCCTCATGTCTTTGACCTCCTGGCCCCTGTTAGCCAGGGGCTGCCATGCTTCTTTGTGTTTTTGGACTCAGTGGCCCAACTGCTGCTCTTTGTGAAGAAAAACATGGAACCCTCTGGTGAGAATGTAGGGACAAGGGCAATGAGAGTTGGTCTATTAACAAGTATTAACAGAGCACACGCTACTTCTAAGGGATTATGTAACTGGGAAGTCACCAGAGAAAGACATAGATAAAATTTCTGACTTCTCCTAAGAGTGTGACACATGGGAACTACCTCAGTCAAGGTTTCTGGTTGAAAACAAAAGCAACCATCTGTGGTCCTGCCATGGGGACACTGGATGCCATCACAGCGGCATTGCCACTAACATCCTAGGCCTGAGTGTTCTACAGTCACCACCACAGTCAGGAAGTGAGTTCCTTCCAGTCTCCTCAACTTTCCAGGGTATCACTGCCTAATCCTTGGTAGGACTACAGCCTTGTGCCACCAAGCCTCGATGAGACAGGATATTCCCAAATGTAGGGAGGAGCTTCACTCAATTCAGTTCACCCCAACTTGTAGCAGATGTTCACTTATTAAAAAGAACAGAGAAATCATCCAGAGGCAGAAATTGGCCCATTTGCAAATTCACAGAGTGAATTTGAGTTGATTTTAAAAACTTCTTTAACAAATTTTTTTATTTTAAAAAAGTAAAACTTACAGAAAAGTTGCAGTACTCCCACACATTCTTCACCTAGTTTCACCAATATTAGCATTTTGCCATATTTGTGAATCTGTTTCATTGCTCTCTCTCAAAATACATAGATAGACTCTTTTCTATGAAACATTTGAGAGTAAGTTGCAGACATCATGACTGGCCCACAGTAAGTCACCATAATTATCTCAACCACGCATTTTGGAGGAAATCAATAGTAAGCCCAGGAAATAGCTATCAAGGAACCTGAGCTTCCCATATAACTCAATATATATTATCCCCCACCCCACCCACTTTTTAAAAAAATCAGCTGTATTGAGATACAATTTTATACAGTAAGATTTTGTCCATTTTAAGTGTATGATTCAATGAGTTTTGACAAATGTATACAGTCATTCAACCACCACTATAATCATAATATAGAATATTTCTATCACCCCAGAAAGTTCCATGTGTGGCCCCTTTGCAGTCAATATTCTCTAGCCCTTGGCCTGCTAGTTCTACTGCTGTACTTTTGCTTTTTCCAGAATCATATAAATTAAATTGTATTATTCAGGGTTCACCAGAGAAACAGAACCAATAGGATATATATAAGAGGAGATTAATTATGGGAAGTAGCTCATGCCATCATGGAGGCCAAGAAGGCCCACGGTATGTTGTCTGTAAGCTGGAGAAACAGCAAGGCCAGTGTGACAGCTTAGTCCAAGGCCAAAGGGCTGAGAACCAGTTGGGAAGGGCACAGGGGAGAATATAACTATCCCAGCTCAAGGAAAGAGAGAGAATTTTCCCTTCCCTACCCTTTTTGTTCTATCTAGGCCTTCAACAGATTGAATGATGTCCACCCACACTGGTGCGGCCAGATCTTCCTTACTCAGTCTACTGATTCAAATACCAATCTCTTCCAGAAACACCCTCACAGACATACCCAGAAATAATGTTTCACCAGCCATGTGGGCATCCTTCAACCCAGTCATGCTAACACATAAAATTAACCACCACAGAAATCATGCAATATGACATGTGGTCTTTTGTGCCTGGTTTCTTTCACTTACCATAATGCTTTCGAATGCATCCATGTTGTTGTAACAGCAGTTCCTTCCTTTTAATGCTTTTTATTGCCAAGTAGCATTGCCTTATTTGGATGTACCACAGTTTGTTCATCCATTCATCAGTTCAAGGACATTTGGATCGTTTTCAGTTTTGAGTGATTATAAATAATGCTGCTATAAACATTCACATATAAGTCTTTATGTGGATACATGTTTTCATTTCTTTTGAATAATACCTAGGAATAAAACAGCTGGGTTATATAAGAATGTGTTTAACATTACAAGAAACTCCCAAACTATTTTCCAAAATATCTGTATTATTAATATTTTGCATTTCCACAGGCAATGTATAAGACTTCTAGTTGTTCCATATCTACACCAACACTTGGTATTTTCATTTTTTTAAATTTTATTTTTTAATAGATTAGGGGGTACAAGTAGTTGTTACATGGATGAATTGCATAGTGATGAAGTCAGGACTTTTAGTGTACCATCACCCAAGCAGTGGACATTGTACCTGACAGGTAGATTTGACCCCTCCCTCTCCTTCCACTCTCCTCCCTTTTGAGTCTCCAGTGTCCGTTATACCACTCTGTGTGACCATGTATACCCATCGTTCAGCTCCCACTTATAAGTGATTACATAAAGTATTTTTATGTAATTGTTGCTGAGATACTTCACTTAGGATTATGACTTCCAGTTCCATGCAAGTTGCTGTGCAAGACATTATTTTATTCTTCTTTTTTATTTTTGTCTGGAATAGTATTCTATGGTATATATGTGTATGTATAAATATGTGTGTATGTATATATGTGTGTGTATATATATACACACACACAAACACCCCACATTTTCTTTACTTATCAGTTGTTGGGCTTAGGGTGATTCCATATTTTTGCATTGTGAATTGTGCTATGATAAACATTCTAGTGCATGAGTCTTTTTGATATAATGACTTCTTTTCCTTGGGTAGACCTCCAGTAGTGTGACTGCTGGATCGAATGGTCGGTCTACTTTTAGTTCTTCAAGTAGTCTCCATACTGTTATTCATAGATGTTGTACTAGTTTACATTCCCACCAACAGTGAATAAGCATTCCCTTTCACTGCATACATGCCAACATCTATTGTTTTTTGACTTTTTCATAATGGCCATACTGGACAGAGTTAGGGTGGTATGTCATTGTGGCTTTAATTTGCTAATTTTTAACAACTGCTAGCTGGGATTTTTATTGGAATTACATTACTCTGTAAATCAATTTAGGGAGAATTGTCATCTTGACATCTTAACAATATTGAGTTTTCCAATCCATGAATCTCTTAGCATTTATTTACGTTTTCTTTAATTTCTCTCTCTTTCACATAGCAAGGATATACAAATCTTGCCTATATTCAGTTAAATTTACCCTAAATAGTTCATATTTTATGCTATTATAAGTGGCATTATTTTGATCATTTTGAGTTCTTATCATTCATTGCTAGTATATAGAAATACAATTGATTTTTTTTATATTGACCTTGCCATAACTCTTCCTATCTTGTGGCATTTTCCATATTTTCGTAATACACCATCCACCCACCTCATTAACTCCCATTTCAAACCTTTGTCATGTCACACTGCTATGCATAAACTGAGGGAGGGAAGGAAACATGTCTGTCTCTTTCTCCACTGCATTCTCCAGAAAAATCGATAAACATTGCAAAGCACCTAGCATAGTGCCTGACACATTTTAGGCACTAAGAAAACATTTATGGGAGGAAGAAAGTGTTGAATTAACACCTGAATTACTATGACTCCTTGGCAAGTTTAATATTCATAGCTTGATGGCTTTTTCTGTGTAAACGGGGAAATATCATTCTCCTTAAAGCCATTCACTGTATCATGAGCTTACTCTTCCTTCCTGCTCCTGTGTCTTTGTTCTTTGAGGTCTGTCTTCTCTCTATAAATCTGGCTTATTCTACAAGGACTCCCTCCTTCAGGGAGGCTTTCTTCAAACCCTTTCTCAAAATCCAAAAGCATTTATAAACTCTGCCACACTATTTAGCATTTAATCCACAATGGATTTTAGTCCTTTTCTTGCACCCATCACTGTGCTAGGCACATAGCTCATTCCATACATCAACTGCAACTGCAAAAGTCTTGCATGCCAGTGCTCTTTATAAAGGCTGAGGTATAGCTTCAAGATTTGTTTTGAAAGCTCTTGGGTCTAAGGAACCGCAAACTGAGAAAAACTGGAAGATGACCCTGAAAGCTGTTGAATATCAGAATGATTTTTCAAGTGAGATTGTATAATCACATTCACATTGTTTTGAACACATTTGTTAGATAAATGTATGAATAGGTATTGCCCTGTCTGAAGGCAGAGGTCCACAGATTTTCTTACAGTGCTTTCTATTTCCGTGGTTCCTCCACGGTCTTCACCAACTTGGACCTCTGGAACTTCAGAGATGGAAAGAAACCTGATGTGTCCCTTTATTTAGTTTGAAAATAACATCAAATGGCTGTCACCTCTTTCTGCATGCATTTTTAATGAGAAATTGCTAATTCTAGGGCTAGGACAGGGAATATACAAGATGAGCCTGGAGCATCTTGTCATGCCAGAAAGTTCTCCAAAACAAAACAATGAGGATATATCAAAGGTACACAGAGCCAACTGAAAAAGCTCCCTATGGCCAAAGCTGGAACAATTTGAGCAACAACATAATATAGTGTTGGATTATGGCCCAAAGAATAAATATCCATAAGTTCATACTTATATAAGTGAGTGAATAAATGGGGGAGAAGAGACAAATCTATACAGAGGAATTGCAAATAATTTATGTAGATACTCCATCCTCAAGGAGATAGAGCATAATTCCCCATCCCTTAAGAGTGGAATACATGTAGTGACTTGCTTCTAAAAAGTACAATATGAAAAGAGGGAGCAAAGTAACTTTACAGTGGAGAAACCTAGCAAAGACTCCTTTAGCCAGGTGATCAAGGTTGATGTCATCAGTGATAAGTTGATAGTATGTACCCTTGATATGGTAAGAATGACACCTCACTTCTGTAGTCTTCCTCCCAAAAACCATAACCACAGTCTAACCATTAGAAAAAGAGACAAATTCCAATTGAGGTACATGGTACAAAATATCTTACCAGTCCTCCTCAGAGCTATCAAAGTGATCAAAAACAAAGTATGTCTAAAAAACTGTCATAGCCTGCAAGAGTCTAAGGAAACATGACAACTAAATGTAATATGGTATCCTGGACAGGACACTGGAACAGAAAAAGGACATTAAGCAAAAACTAGTAAAATCCGATAATATATGGAATTCAGTTAATAATATATCAATATAATTTTTTTAGTTGTGATAAATGTACCACAGTAAGATAGTAACAGGCCAGGCGTGGTGGCTCATGCCTGTAATCCTAGCACTCTGGGAGTCCAAGACGGGAGGATCGTTTCAGCTCAGGAGTTCGAGACTAGCCTGAGCAAGAGTGAGACTCCGTCTCTACTAAAAAAATAGAAATTAGCTGGACAACTAAAAAATATATTAAAAAAAAAAATTAGCCAGGCATGGTGGTGCATGCCTATAGTCCCAGCTACTCGGGAGGCTGGGGCAGGATTGCTTGAGCCCAGGAGTTTGAGGTTGCTGTGAGCTAGGCTGACGCCACAGCACTCTAGCCAGGACAACAGAGTGAGACTGTCTCAAAAAAAAAAAAAAAAAGATAGTAACAGAATCGGGCATGGGATATATGGAAACTATGTACTATTCTTGTACCTTTTCTGTAAATCTAAAACTATCCTAAAATAAGAAGTTTAAATATTTTTAAAATATAAAGTTTGGGCAACATTAACTACATGCTTATTTCCACAACTGTTTTTAATTATAGGGTGCTGGTGACAGCTTCGTGGGAGCTTTGGCCTTCTACCTGGCTTACTACCCAAATTTGCCCTTGGAAGAAATGCTCAAGAGATCCAATTTCATCGCAACAGTCAGTGTCCAGGCTGCAGGAACACAGTCATCTTACCCATACAAAAACGACCTTCCACTTACTCTGTTTTGAATGCTATTAACCCCAAAATAAATAAACCTGGTACTTGGGAGTGGCCACTCCTAACACTTACCAGAAAATGTCCTCTTCTCCTTTCTTTGCAAATTTTATGTTCATTTGCTGAAAGTCATCCTCACGCTTTCATTGAATTATGTTGATGATTCCTTTGCTTTTCATGCATTTGCAAGAGCCAATTAAAGATTCCACGACCAAGATTTGTACAAACACTACCACTATCAGGGAACAGCAAACTGCCGATAAATTCACAGTGCACTATGTGCACCACACAGCAGAACTGTAGACAAGTGTCTAGAGCCAGAGCAGAGAATATTAAATAAGGTAAGGGGACATATGAATTGGACGTTTCAAGCACTTTCTGAGAGGCAGCTGATAATTCAACTTTAGGTTAATGTTGTCAAAACTTTTGGTTTTGCAAGTGAAGCCAAAAGTTTGGGTGTTTATTGAAATCTTTCAATGTTACGTATCAGCAACTAATTTTTTAAAAACGAAAAAGGTTAACACCTCCTGTGGGTCACATTCAGCTCATGGGCTGAACAGACAAGTCATTTGTTAAACCAGATTTAAAAAAAAAAAAAAAAAGCAACCCATGTATGTCACAGACCCTTTACACTGGCTTAGCTAGGATCAGGTGAAATGTTTTTCTTGTAACTCAAGACTACTGGTTACCATTTCAGCCTAAAAATAGCCAAGATCTCACCTATTACTGCTTTGAACCAAAGCTTTAAGATGCCATAAAACAGCTGATTGACTATAATGCCACAAGCCCCTAAGACTGAACAACCATCTATATCTAATTCCATTGCCAGCAAGCTGCCTCTTATATTTCCTCCAGAGATACAAATTGGGCCATGGGGAAAGAACACCTATTATTTAATATTTTGGGATAGCACTGGTTTCTTAATGCTTGTGGCCAGGGTGGGCACTCTTATCATTCTCCTACACAGATGCTTTAAATGGGGTAGGAAGTGAACTAGCAGAGCTGGTTAAAATGTGAGTGATCCTTCTTACTTTCAACCAGAAATTTGACAAATAAAGGAAAAAACTGGATAATTTTGAAAACTAGGAAACAAAAGCCTAAGTGAGAAAAGTGTATGAATCTGGGTAGGGAAGAGGTCCTTATCTGAACACTAGGGAGTATCCATGGAATTTCCAAGCTAGTTAGCTATGTAATACCATTGTGCCTCTCTGGCAGTGCCTTTATGGAAATACACTATAGCTCCTCTTATTTTAAAAGGAAAGAAAAATCCAGGAGGCTTAGGCACAGATGGCAGCATCCCTGGCCACAGCCTTTCCACGGCTAGGCCTCCACTCTGCCCACAAAAGGGGGCATCTCAGCCTAGAACCCACCTCAATCTGAGGATTGGGAAGTGGATAGGGCCTAGGGTCTGCTTTGGCTGCCCTAGAAAATCCTAGATACTGCTTTGGTGACCTGAGTTTGAGAATATGGGCCAACAGCATTTTCCCTAATTATATAAGTACAAATCAGAAATAGAAGTTCTACTGGTTTCTTTTGTTATGAGGCTTACCTCTTATGGTTCCTGCTGACATTTGCCACCTCTGTTATTACACAGGAGTTTCTTCAAGATCACGCTGAAGTGTTACTCTGCCTTTGTCTATGAAGCCTACAAGGAGTAGGCTGGAAACTCTTGTATAAGTATCGTTATGGAAAATTTTCTTTTAGTACATGAAACAATGATTTTTTTTTAGTAATGTGGTTGATTTTTAAAAATTCAAATAGTGGGTAAAAACATCATTAAGAGACAATAGCATAGGCTATTTTAAATTTTTTATTAAGGGCTGTAAAATTATTCACAAAGATAAATAAATGTGATGCAATGATATCTGTCCTAATATGAAGAACTTTCTTTCACTGCATTGTTTTCCTTCACAATGGCCTTCAAATCACAGGAGGCAGTGATTCCGTGCCATTTCCTCTTCTTTTATTACACACTGCAAGATTTTTGAATCAGTAGTATCCCCGCCCTCAGTCTTCTCATTTATAAATCAAATTCATTTTCAATCCATTGTTTAAAGGGAGCGTATTTTTTTCTGTTCCACGAAGAGGACTCTTTGTTTCACTACAGGGGGAGAAAAAAGAATTGCAGCAGAAAATTTTAACGTATCATCACCATTTTTATTACAAATACATATCAGACCAGGAGCCCTTTCCTTTCTCTTATTTATACTATTCCTTTGACATGAGGATGTATCTTATTTGCAAACTCGGTTTCTCCATCCCAGAGGCCAGAGAAGACTGGAGAAAATGGGAAGGGCCACCAGCCAATCAGTGGCATCCTTGGCACCCCACAAGGTCAAATTTCAACCAATGTGAAACATTCACATTAAAAAACAAAATTGAGGACAAAAATGGAAAACACTCAATATCTTCAGCCAGTTAATGTGCACTCATAGGAAGTAAGCAAGGACAGACTAGGTAGGAGCTGGATTCCAAAAAAGAGCAGCAAGAACTGAGCGGACCACATAAGAAAAGACAGCTTGGCTAAAAGAGTAAATAAATACACATTAAACCTCTACTTTCCAGAGATGGTTTAATACACTTAAATATAGATTTTTTTAGTTTGGTTACAGAATATTACAACCAAAATCTCATTGTTGTAAATATTACAGAGTACAGTTCTCTGAAACAAAACGAAAACAAAAGTACTATCTGCCTGGATGAACGACTGGAGACTAGACACTGGGTAATAAGGCTTTCATAGGTCCTATAATACCCTATAGCAGTCCATTAACTTCCAACCTGTCTCATACACACACACACTCCCCACTTAATTCCTCTTTTTTAAAACACACACACACACACACACACACACACACACACACACACACACAAATGTACTCAAAGAAGATCCAGGAACTCAAAGTACTATGACATAACTCCTCACTGGTCCCTACCATACAAAGACATACAAAGAGACTTTAGTTTTATTTTTTCTTCTTCTACAGTCAATATAGATACTCAGATTCCCAAGCTCTCTATGATTAAGAATTAGCTTATTTAAAGCTATCATGGATCAGCTAATTCTCACCTCTACCCCTACCCTAATCCTGGTTTAACAGAGCGAGAATTGGGCTGGAAGCATAAATTTTTTTAAACTCCTCAAACAATTCTGATGGGCAGCTGGATTTAAGAACCATTAACCACTCAGCAGAATTTTACCTATAATATTAGTAACAATAAAATATATACTACATCATACATAAGGGATATTTTTAATGTACTTCAAATCATCTAAAAAATAAGTAGCATTGATCCTCCTAAGATTCCAAGACAGACAATGCATTACAAGGTGGTAGTAAAGAACCAAAATAGTTTCCCATCAATGTTATTAACTGCAAGAAATATTTCCCCCATGGTTTACTACATAGAATGAAAAACTAGGTATTAACAAAAAAGGAAACCTGTCTCACTGATAAGCAATCAGGAATCTATTTAAATAACTGCAACCAGGAGTAACTGATTAAGATTTGTACAGCAAGGCCTTATTCAGGAAAATTCTTTGATTCACTGCATTCATTCACTTAATTCAAAGAATATTTAAGTCCACAGAACTGTGCTGGGCAATGTGGAGTTGACAGTAGTTTAAGGAAGATCCCTAATTTAACATACCAGTACATCATGAGGTGCCCATAAGAATGTCCAGTAAAACCCCATAGGCACCCAAAGATCAAAGGGGACAGGAATGGTGATAGAAGATCTCATAGAGAGGGTAAAAAGTTTGGCCCCTGACAAAGGAGCAGCATTTGGTAAACCAAACAGGAATGGGCATCTGGTACAGAGAAATGGTGGTAGGAAGTAGGAATGACAATGGGTATCCATGGTCTTGAATGCTAGGCAGATCACAGGGACAGGTCCTGATTTTTAAAAAAAAAAAAGTTTTAGGAAGATTAAGTTGGCTCCATGTAATAGCAAGAACAGGGACTTGGAGTGAGAAAGGTTGGGTTCACACCTTACTCCACCATCTATCAGCTGTGTCCCAGGGCAAATTTCTCAAAATACTCCACCCTCAGTTTCCTTTCCTGTGAGAGAGATAACTCCATCTCCTTCCCAGGGTTGTTGCCAGACACACAGTGAGTACTCAGTACGTTAGCTGAGCTGAAATGACACACTGCTACCCACAATCATAAACATAAATTAATTTTATGTCAAACTATTTGCTGTTTAATTCATAGAAGAATGAATCTGTCAAGTTCTTTCCCTACATCTAAACAAAACCTATTCTGCTTCAATTAAAGTATATATTGTCTAATTTAATCATCCAAGGAATTAAAACTGACAAGTTTTCATTCTCTTTATGATAAACCTTTGTATATTTAACAAAGTTTAATAAGCTTATGCCTTATCCTTTAATCCTTCCTCCTTGGAAATTAGCATCAAGTTTTATAGGAGGAAAAGGAATTTGAAAGGACACAAGCATAAGTGACTGGTTCTTGCCATAGACTGTACTATGAAATGCTCAAATAAGAGGGAGTTTTTCCATGTTTCCTTACCTGATTTCCTTCATAAAGCAGACCAACAAAACATTGTCTTCAAACTAACAATTTACTCACTGCAATAAAATATGGTGGGAGAACCACCAAGCTATTTGGTACCTTGGGCAATGGGGGTTAGGCCCCAAGGCAAACATCTTCATCATGAAAGCCTGCAAGGCATTCAGTAAGTGGGCAGAAAGCCACGAAGTCTGCTATCCCAGAACATTCTCTTCTTCAGAAATGACAAAAGTTGTGCTGTGAAAGCTCAGACTATACCTTATCAGAAAACCTGGAATCATCTGTCTGAAATTTATATATGAACCTTTTCTCTCACTCTGAATTTATGATCAGAACTGTTTATGCATACATCCTTGCCTAATCTCAAAACTTAAAATCAAACTGACATATTAAGTTCCTAATACCTCCATACTAAGGATGAAAATTCCAATACATTTTCATACTTAAAATATCCTAGGTTATTAGTGTTATACAAATTTCTAAAAATAAACTCTAAAAGAGTTAAAAAACAATTACTTTATTGTAAAGTTCATCTGAGTTTTTACCAGCTGAAGCAAACAAATCTCAGGGAAAAAACACACCAATCCAACACCTTATCATTCCAATATCAAGCAATAATTTTTCCACCATATGAGGAGTCATCCTGAAATTCAGCCTTCTAATCATCAGGCACAAACCCAGAATTCCCTTTTCATTATGATAATAACCAGAAATTTGAATACCACAAAAACAGCAGAGAATTTTATTTCTGTTAAAGAATGGAATTTGGGCCGAGCACGGTGGCTCACACCTGTAATCCTAGCACCCTGGGAGGCTAAGGCGGGCAGATCGCTCAAGGTCAGGAGTTCGAAACCAGCCTGAGCAAGAGAGAGACCCCGTCTCTATTAAAAATAGAAAGAAATTAATTGGTCAACTAAAACGATATAGAAAATATTAGCCGGCCATGGTGGCGCATGCCTGTAGTCCCAGCTACTTGGGAGGCTGAGGCAGAAGGATTGCTTGAGCCCAGGAGTTTGAGGTTGCTGTGAGCTAGGCTGACGCCACAGCACTCTAGCCTGGGCAACAGGGCAAGACTGTGTCTCA
>CAUYRT010038811.1:0-14791 GCA_963574885.1 Lepilemur ruficaudatus
TTTATTTTGATTTTTTTTTTGACACAGAGTCTCTCACTCTGTTGCCCGGGCTAGAGTGCCGTGGTGTCAGCCTAGCTCACAGCAACCTCACACTCCTGGGCTCAGGCGATCCTCCTGCCTCAGCCTCCCGAGTAGCTGGGACTACAGGCATGTGCCACCATGCCTGGCTAATTTTTTCTATGTATTTTTAGTTGTCCAATTAATTTCTTTCTATTTTTAGTAGAGACGGGGTCTCGCTTTTGCTCAGGCTGGTTTCGAACTCTTGACCTTTGAGCGATCTGCCCGCCTCGGCCTCCCAGAGTGCTAGGATTACAGGCGTGAGCCACCGCGCCCGGCCTATTTGCCTTTTATTATGACTTACAACTCATAGGCCATATCTGGGCCAGGTGCCGTGGGACACAAAGGTCGCTGCAGAGTTGTCCTCCCTGCGGCTGCCAGGAGGTGTGAAACTGGACTGCCGTAGTTGAAAATTCTGAGATGTTCAGTGACGCTGCCAAGTGGGCGGATTAGAGGTGGGGGTACCAGGCCTGGCAGCGCCCTCACTTACAGCTTAACATGCTCAAGTACCTGGCGCCAGGGTGGGAAGCACGTGGCACCGCCCTGCCTGCCTGACACCCCTGCCCACGATCCCTGGGGGGCCTGGAGCGCGGGAGAGCAAAGGTGGGGTCTCTAAAGGTGCCGGGTGCTGCTGTAGCAGCGCCTGGCAGAGCTCATTCCTCCGCCCGAGCTCCTCCCCCACAAACAGGCCGATGGAGGTCCGGGCGGCAGGGCTCAAGTGGGCCCCGGCGTGGGCAGCGGCGGCTCCTCCTGGGGCTCGTTGGAAAGGCAGACTCCCGGGCCTGCCCCACACCTGATCTGGGCACGCTGGCCAAGGCCCTCCGTGGGCTCTGATGCCCTAAATCTGAAACCCACTGCCCCCCAACACCACGCCATCCCCGACGAACCTCGAGCTCGAAGTTTGCTGCAGGTCGCTGCACTCCAGGTCTGCTCTTCTCCAGGACACGGGATTTTATCACCTGGTTGGAAACCCTCCCCCAGGGCTGTGAGATGCCTCTCCCCAGATGCACAGAGCCGGGCTTCGCAGTAGCCCACCCCGCACCGCACGAGGCTGATGGAAACGACCCTGGAACTGGCAGGTGACAGCCGGCTCCGTCCCACCAGGCTCTGGGGAGAGGACAACGTGGTCCCCAGCACCATATCACCGCGCCTCGTCCCGGGTGTGAGTGAATTCGCTTGTTAACAAGGTCAGTGAGGCCTTTTCACCCCCAGGTGTGAAGACTTCACGGAAACTAAAGCATTTCCTTGCTTTTACTGAGAGAAAATCACATCACGTGGGAAGCTAAAGTTCTATTGCCGGGGGCTGGTGGTGAAGCTACTTGGAGATAATCTCGTAAGTTTGCTGAGCCCCTAACACGTGCCCGGCACTGTCTGATGCCTGTGTGTGTAAGTCATCTCACGCAAGCCTTCGGCAGCCTGGGACACAGGTGCTGACGCTTTGCTCACAAAGCAAACGGAAGCACAGAGCCGGCGACTCGCCCCGTGTCCAGGCTCGTAAGCGGGAGGGCAGGGTGTGGCGGCCGCAGTTTGTCCGCAGACCCACGGCTATTGCTTTGCCAAGCCGGTTCCTCTCCAGAGCCCGCTGTCCTCCTGCCGGGGACGCTGAGTTAGGACGCGCTTTCGCCCCTCCCCTCTGGTGCACACGGCACGCGGCGGTAAGAGGTGGCTGGGACGGCAGAACAGCAGCGCGGAGGTGGGGGCTGCCCTCCGCTGCCCTCCGCTGCCAGACACGCCGTGCGGCCGCTGTGTGCAAAGTTCTTTACTGTCCATAAATCTCGAAGGGCAAACTGCAGCTGTCCTTGCTGGAAGGAAATGATTTCTCGATAAAAGCTCAGTCTCGGAAGGCGTTGCCAGTTCCCCGAGGTGGGGGGTGAGCCGTGCTGGGGTCCGGCGGGGCGGAGCGTGGAGCCGGGGAGAGCTGCCTTTGCGGTGGATGCTCCTGAGCTCCTGGGTGTCGTGGAGGAGCCCCCGGCTGTCAGGGGAGCCCAGCAGGGGTCACACACCATAGGAGGGGACGGATCAAAGCCCTCCCCCAGGGTGCCTGCAGGCCAGGGGGGACAGAGTCTCCTCTGGGCAGGGGAGCGGCTGGATCGCTGCCAAGGAGGCTTTGTTTCCGGCTGGGCAGGGCCCTCCGACGAGGCCAAATGACAGGGCTCTGGGCTGAAGTCATGGACCTGCAACAAGCACAACTCTCCCCACGCGGGAGCCCAGAATCCCGGGGTCCTGCACCACACCAACTCGGCCGGCCTTCCCGGCCCTTCCCAGCCAAACTCTGCTTCCCCTCCTAGAACCTGGTAGAAACAGCTGGAAACGGAGCTGCCCACGGCAGACACTGTGCATTGTAAGCGCCAGAGTACCCAGGACACAGTTATTAATAACACTTGACCAATCTCAATGTCCTCCTCTGTCCCTTCCCCCATCCTGCCCCGTCTTCCACGCGGGAAGGCTTCTGAGCCGTCGGAATTCCTTTCTGTTGCTGTTTTGACCGGCTGGGGCCCTGCTTCTGTGACACGGACACGGTGTGGAGAGTGGCCCACGGGGGGCTGTGGCTTTTTCGGGTTACCTGGGGCCATGGGGGTTTGATACCTGCGTCAGGACCAGGGGCGCGGCCCCAGCCCCACCAGGAATTACAGCCATTTCCTGAGACCTGAGCCGTGGGTGTAGGGACGTTCTCACCGTCATTTTCAGACGTGGAAAAGTGCCCTGAAGAACAAGGCTGATCAGAACCTGAGCCGTGACGGTCTCCAAGCAGTGACGGCAGAGTCCGGGTGCCGGCGGTGCCAGCGCTGTGTAGCCCTTCACAGGTACAGCCACCGCCACGTGACAGCGCTCCGTCAGTGACAGGCTGCGCATGCGATGGTCGTCCCATGGGTCTCAGCACCCTGTTTTTGTTGTGCCTTTTCAGTGTTTAAGTGCGTTTACACACACATGCCCAGCACCGTGTCACGGTGGCCGGCGGTATTTGTCACAGTCTCGTGCTGTGCGGTGTACAGCCTGGGACCAAGGGCTGCGCCTGTCAGCCTGGGTGTGCAGCGGGTGGTGCCATCCGGGTCTGTGTAGGGACAGTCTGTGGCATTCACACGGTGACGGGATCGCCTAAGGATGCATTTCTGGGAACGCACCCCGTCGTTTAGCGAGGGGTGACGGTTTAGCTTCTTAGCTGTCTCAGCAGAACCACGAGGTGGGTGTCCCCACCTCGTCACCCCCACTTTATAGCTGAGCCACAGAGGGGTTAAGTACTTTGCAAGGAGTCACACCGTGTGTCGGAGAGAGCGGGGTTTAAAGCCTGGCTTAGGGTCTGTTCACCCTGCACCCTCCAGCCGCAAACGCACCGTGAAAACTGCACGAAGCAAATACTGCGGATCTCGGGACGGCGCAGCAGGAGGGGCGCGAGCGCGCACGGCGCTCTGTGAGCTGCCACCGAGCACGTCAGAAATCGCTTCTGCACACGGGCTTTGCACACGGAGGCGGGTGCAGTACGGCTTCGGTGGAGACCAACTCTCTTAGTAAATGAAAACCTTGCATAAGAGAGGGGAGGTGCGTTGTCAGACGAGGGTGGTCAACCCAAAGCCACTTCCCGTCACATCGGCAGAGCCTCCCTGTGAGGGTGAAGTTGCCGCCTAGGACACTCGCCATCGGGAGCGGGGGACAGTGTGGAGGCCGGTGCAGGGCCACGACACACCTGGAGGAGGGTCAGAGGGCGCCCTGGGTGGGACCTGGGGCAGAGGAACCTCCGCTCTGGGGAGAGTGTTGGGGTCCTGGCAAAGCCGTGCACACGGTGTTTCCTCTGCCGGGGCCAGAGCCAGGGACACCCAGGAGCACAGGCAGGGCTGTGATGGGGCTGCAGCAGGGCTGGGGTGGGCTGCACCACCTCCTCTCTGGAAAGATCCTCGTCACCCAAGTCCCCAGTCCCTGCCTCTTCCCCAGGACCAGCCCTGTCCTCACCTGACGGGGGCCTCGAATAAGCACATGAGCAATCTCTGCTTGTCTGGAGTGATGGGGGAGGCAACAAGCTCATCTTCATCTCTCATCACCGTGAATCTAAAAACATCATTGACATCACGAGCATTTATCTACTCCTGAATATGAAGGAAAACCAATGAGGTAACGTCCTCCTCCAGCAGATAATGTTGTTGTTTTGGTTTGGGTTTCTTGGTCAGAAACAAGACTGACAGCTAGCAAGTGTCTGGGTTCTGCAACCGGGCCAGGCTCAGCTGATTTGGGTGGATCCGCCAGGCCTTGGAAGGCAGGGCTGTCGATGTCTTCCCCGCCCTGGTGCATCTTCAGCACCTCGGACAGCACCGAGCGCGTCCCAGGAGTGCAATGAACGCCGGTTAATGAAGGAACCTAGATTCAGACCCTTAACTGCAGGCTGAGGTTTCCTTTCATGGTAACCCAGTTTTGTGTCATCCTGAAATCCTGGCCAGTATCCCCCATTTGCCTTTTTACCATTTAATGACACGGAAATCAAAGGAATCCGTAGCACTGGAGATCAGTCTCTGCTCTTCCTCTCCGGTGCTTGGCAGAAGGTAATGATCATGTTCACTGCATCAATTTGGGGCTTAAAATCACAGGGCAACCCACGGAGCACCTAGTTTATAATTTAGAATCCTTTCACCTAACATTTGGACTTATTTTTATGGCAGGGAATATCTGAAGAGAATTCTCATTTTCTGAGTTTAAAAAGAAATTTGGGGTTACTCTCAATGTCACCTTATTAAAATAGAAGCCGAAAATGCTCTGAAGCAATGCCAGATGCAGTGAATTTCCCATTTATTGAGGCTTTTTTTCTAGTGCGAGCCAATAACAACTTTTCTCTCCTTTGCCGTGTAGTAGGATAATAGTCCTCCTTCCAAATTGGTTTATCTGAGTCCACAGGAGTTTATAGCTCAGTGTCAGGCAAAGAAACCCTTCACTTGGATGTGTTTCAGCACAGAATTGACGACAACAGCCCGCGGGAAATGGTCACCAACGCACACCAACTGACCTGGCCCTCGTCCTTCCCCTCCAGCTAAGAAACCTCTGCTGCAATGAGGAGGGGACGCAGTGGCCGGCAGGTGGACTCCATCTGCGGTTCACAAGCTTCGTGTGCACCCTAGACTCAGCCCCCACAGGAGGCACCTTCCTGGAGCTCTGTTCTCCTTCTCTCAAGCAAGTGCATTCTGGGCCTGCGGGCAAGTCGCCCCCTCTTCTCTCTAGGTTTCACTGTTCTGCCCCAACTCAGCGATTAGCTCAAGATAGCAAAGGTGGTGCCCCTGGACCTCCGTATTTGGCAATCCCTGTCTTCTCTGAGCTGCTCTCTCTGCCTCCTGCTAACACCAAGGTTCTGGCAAGCGGGGACCTGGTAACGGCCAAGGGAGGGGAGACAGCACAAAAGGTCCCAGGAAGATGGGTCAACCAAATCCCCAAAACTGGAGAGTGACCCCACAATTGGCCGGTGTTAAAACTACCAGCACTGTTACAAATTTAAACCAAGAGTGGTTAAAGCACAACATAGGGTTTACGTCTCTTCTGTAGGGATGGTTCCTGTAAAAACATGCAAGTTCAGCTGAAATGCTTAGCAAAAATGCTGCCCTCTGGGTTTTCACTTTCGAATTCACAGAAAGGGCTGTCTGCTGCCTGACTTGGTCCTGTACATGCCCACTTGGTGCTCCTTGAAAGGACTGTGACACCGTCACCAAGCACCACGTGGGCCTCGGCTCTCCCGGCCCTGCCCTTGCCGTCAGCCTGGTGCCAGGTCCAGAACACACGCTGGAGGCTGAGGATGCTGCTGTCACCCACGTGCTTCAGAGAAACCACAGCTGCTCACATCTCCATCAGGGCCACGCCGGAGTTACCCCAAATCATGCAAGCAGCTTATCGTAATCAAGGTTCCATGTGGAATCCTGGCGCCTCCTGAGACCAGCTGGGTCTTCCCAGGTCCGGGTCCCCACACGACTATCGCAGGCTCAGGACACGAACATCTTCCATTCTGTAAAGTGCTGTTGAGTAAACAGAAGCTACTCCCTTTATTAACTATGTGCCAGTCATTTGAAAACCAGTCAGCCACTCTCACTGTTCCGCTGTCATTTGCAAAGACAGTCTCTGACTCTTCCCTCCCGGCTCAGGCAAGCCCCGGCTGCTGGCAGGTGACGCCGGAGAAACATGAGGGCATATCCCAGCAAAAGGACCTGACACAACCATTAGTTATTGCGTAGAGCTAGGAGGGGACAGTGCAGAACTGTGCTCACAGGAAGCTGTATTTTAACAACAGGAAAACGAACAGGAAAGATGGCATTTCCTACAGTAGCTTTAAAAATCAATGACTGCAGGTTTTCAGTGGAGAAATACGTCTACTCAGCATAACCGCTTTCATCCCCTGTGAGCAAGAAATATTCTGCTGATTCTCGGACCCTGCAGCTCACAGCCACACGTGCCCCAGCTCGGAGGGACAGCTTGTTTGTCCCGGGAAGGGCCAGGGTGGTGGGCTGTCTCCTCCGCTTGTACCTGGAGGTGACGTTGCAGTCAGGCCACTGCAGCCTTTCTAACTCTGTTTGCGGCTTTGTTTCAACAACATAAAACGTCCAGCTGCTCAGGACGCACCCGAGAGGGAGACGACAAGGCGGCCGCACCGGAGAATGCGCTTCGTGGCGCCATGCCCTCGTTGGGGCACCTTCCTTCCCTCGTCATCAATAATTTGTGCTGCAAGAGAAGAAACAAGAACGCTACCTTCAGAGCAGAGGCTGTCATCAGCGCAGCCCGTCATCCTGCGCCGTGCACCCCGTCCACGTAAAAGTTTACGTGTCCCCCACGGTGAAGACGGTGAGCGTTCGGTAGACAACCACGTGTGCCACGAGGGGCTCCAACCGGAGGGATCCCTCCACCTGGTACATCCTGATAGGGTTGCTTGCCTCAGTTTCCATCAGCAAATGCCAAACAAGTAAAACAAGTAGAAAGCTGACCTGGAGCCCGAGCCCAGGCGCCCGCTCGGCGGTGGACCATGTCCTCGCTGAACAGACTCGCGGGAGCCTGGCGCGGCCCCGGCAGGCGGGAGGCCGTGGTTTCCAGCCAGGACGGCGAGGTTTCCTGCTCTCCGACGGTTCGTCACGTCCCCGTGGTTCCGCTTCTTGAAGGCAGTTGATCATCTCTTCACGTGGTCTGCACACCGGCTCGGTTTTCCTTTGAAGTTGAGAAGGAAACGCACTTGGCAAAATTCCCCAAAGCAGATAATATCCCTTCCGTTAAGTAATGATTGCAGTGTCCGTGTGCAGAACCTTGTCAACACGTCACCGTGACGAGAGCGCTGTGGCACCTGCATGAAAATAGTCCACGGTGTACTCGGCTCCCTTGCAGGTTATCAGGGAAGCGATTTCTGGCTCAGCTACCGCGAGTGTCTTCACGGCACTTACGCTGCCGCAGCCCCAGAGCTCTGAGTCTGAAGGGGTGTGTGCATTGATGTATGTGTGTCTGTGTGTGCATGTGTAGGTGCGTGTGTGTGCGTGTGTGCACGTGTGTGTCCACGTGTTCCAATGGGGAAGGGTGTGGGAAGACAGTCTACACACACCGACGACCAGAGAGAGAACCCCAAGCCCCTTGACGACAAGGGCCTGGCTTGTTGCCAGGGGGTTTCGCATGCGGGCGCAGAGTGAGTCCTCAGTGGATGACTGCAGGTGAACACATGCGTGCACACGCGGGTGGGAAAGCCGTCGGCAGAACCGGAGCAAGGTCTCCACTCTCTGAAGACCGAATGAGGCCGCCCCTCACGTCAGCTCAGCAGGCAGGGCAGAGCCCCCCACTCCTCCCACCCCCCAGCCTGGCACCTGGGACGAGGACGGCCGCTCACGTCCCCCTCAGGAGCCCACGTAGAGCAGTGTCCACTCATGTCTGTGCTGACTCGTTCGTGAAATTCCAGCTACCTGCCCGTCTGGCATTGCTGGAGAGAACACACCACGCAGAATTGTTCATGAACAGTGCGAGATATTGAAAGAGTAAAACAAAATCAGCAGTGTAACGTATGTCGCATTTAAAAACAAACCCAACTTATTAATAAAACACTCCAATTCACAAAACAACACACGAGCGAGTAGCCATGTGCGAGACACAGTTTTCCTTCTCCTTGTAAAGCTGTCATTCTTTCATTCGCTCCACAGACACTCTGGGCGCTTACTGAGGCTCTGACTCTAACTAGGACTGACGCGGTGTCTGCCCGTATGGAGCCCGTGCTGGGGGAGGACACGCAAACAAGGGGTCACAATAGCGGGAGACGAAGCCGCCCATGTGATGCAGGAGCCCGAGGAGGCAGGCGGAGGCGCAGTGTGGCGGGTCGGGGAGAACAGAGCGCTTCGTGGCTGGGCAGGTGCTTAAGTTCAAACTCGGAAGAGTCAGCTCCGCAGTGTAAACTGCGAAGTGGGTGTAGCTGTCAGCACGGTGAGGTTACGCTGCAGTAACAAAAATTCCCCAGGGTTCAGGGTTTCAAAACACAAAGCTGAAGTTCCCGCCCACGCAAATGCACCGTGGGCTGGGAGTTCTCTGGCAGCTTGCGGCGAGCCAGGAGTCAGAGACAGAGGCTGGACTGTTGGAGTCTGCGCTGGACAGACACCCCCTTCGGTCCGCTGGAGGGTTCGATGCTCGGCCTGCTGGTGACACGTTTCAATTTTGCCCTCAGCCCGCTGGACTGAACGAGTGGTGTGTCTCCACCTGACTGCGAGCGGTTGAGGAAGAGGGCTCCTTCCGTGCAGGGGAGGAGGCAGGACTACACATGGTGAACAGCAGCCACGCTGACCAGAGCGGGGCTGGCACTGACACCAGGGAAGCAAGGTGCAAACCCACAGGACAGCCCTGGACGCACCAGCGGGGAAGGCTGCCCAGGGACGCTGTGGTGGGGACAGGGGTGTTTATGAGGCTGAAGGGGAATCAGAATCTCCGGGGGCTCCCGCCTGCCACACCCAGGACCGCCTTCCCTGCAGATTTGGTGCAGAACGACCAGGACGCCCTGTTGTGCCTGGGGAGTCCCAACGGTGCTCAGCTCTGGTGGCGGGAGGAACCTTGCAAAAATTAAGGCTCACCTGCAGCGGAGGGGGAAACATGCTAATTCTGTGCAGACAATATTCTTGCTTCTCCCATCAGGGTGTAATTTTACCTGTTCAATAATAATATTTGGACAAGAAGGGGTTCATGGAGTCTCAGTTCAACTTCAAAAAAGTCCCTGTAGGTGAGAAAGGGAACGTTTAAAGAGAGGCCGCTCCCAAGTGGCAACCGCACTCAGAGAAGAGATTCCGGAGACCACTGGTTTCCCACGGTCGCACCTCGATGCTTTTGCTGTCAGCCCCGCCTGGCTCTGAACCCAAACTCCTGCAGCCGGGGTCCCTGGGGGGCCGGGACTCGGCCCAAGGCCAGATGCTGTTAGTTCTGAAGTCCCCACCTCCCAGTGGAGGGGCTGTCCTGCCCTGAGGGTCCGAGCCAGCACCGGGCTGCCCCGGAGCCTGCCAGGGAAAGTGGCAGCGGCCCTGCAGGGTGGGGACTGGAGAACAACCGACAGATCAGGCCCCAGAGCAGCAGGACGGAGAGTTTTCATGGCCGAATTTGCTCTCAATTAATTTTTCACCGAATGAACCGAGTCTCATTAGAACTGAGGACTTAATTGATGCAAATCTGTCCTGGCACCAGTTAAGCACTTGGACGGATTCTGGGGCTTACACCTGGGTCTTTCGGGGAGGACAGGCTCACTCATGTGTTCACTGATTCAAAATGTTTTTTTGAGCACCAGGACCTCCAATTCCAGGGAGGAAGGCACGGCAGAACGTTCCGCACTCGGACCGCCTGCCTCAGCCTCGCCTGGTGGGCCCAGCCAGATCCCAGCGACGGCCCTTGCTCGGCCGGCTGAGCCCTGTCTCCCTCCCCTCCCCTCCTCTCGGGGGCCCGTGTTTTTTTTTTAAAGATTCTCCTCTTTTCCAGCCGACCTTGAGGCACTCCTGGTGATGTCCCGTGGCCTCCCTCCCCAGCTGAGCTGCCCTGCGATGTTTCTCAGAGTCATCCATTCTCTGCCATGTCTCTCCCCCCGGTCATCTTCCCGTAGCGATCTTGCCCAAAACAGTGCCAGCCCTGACCTCCCTGGCCCCAGCTCCAGGCTCCGCGGAGCTCCAGCTGCACAGCCGACGCCTGCAGCCCAGCATGCCCAAGGCTCCCCAGACGCTACACGCCGCCCCCTGCTGAACTCCTGCTCAGACCGGGAGGCCCCAGCCATCCGGACGCCCCCTCCAGCATCTCTGCCTGGTCCTCTCTGCCTGAGTGCAGCATCTTCCCGCTGGTGATGCTCATGGCGCCCTTGGTCCTGCTCCGTCCTCCAAGCTCTCAGCCCTTCGCTCCGTCTTGCTGCCAGCGAGTCCGAGTGGGAGATGACAGCGAACTCTCCCAGGCCCCCCATCCCCAGGCTGACGCTCTCCCTTCACGTAGCACCACCCACGGGACGTCCAGGCTGGGATCATTTCTGCAACCCTGGCTTGTGACAGGTCACTTTACAGCCTGACGGTGTCTGATGCCTCCCTGCGCCTTTGACCCCGCACAGGAATCCCTTTGCCGCCCGCCCCGGGCTCTGTGCCAGGCAGCCGTGAGCGTCCCTGTACTGCGAGTCCCATGCCCTTCAGCCGAACCCACCCATCTGCCCACCCCCTCCAGGAGGCAGGTGGACGCACCTGTCTGGGCGTGTCTCTCTGATACCCAGATGGGGATGGCCAGTCCCTCTCTGATCACCCGGGGACAACAGGAACAACCCTCCAACATGCACAAGCCACGCCCTGGCTCCTCCCTTTCTTGTGGGCCAGCTCCCCTTGCTAAACGGGACCCCGTCAGGGCAGGGCACGTGTCTCAGTGGAGGGCACAGCGTGCACGGGGAGTGGGGGTGCAGGGAGCCCCCCTGGGGAGACAAAGCACCCCGACATCCTATCGCCTCACACACTGAGCACGTGCGACGCTCACCAGCCACTGACATTTCCTGACGGCCCCCACCCCCGTCTCTAAGCTAGAGAGAGTACCGGAAGGGGCGTTCCTTCCCTCACATTCGGGCTTCCCGTTATAATCGCGGAGCACTAGACAGACGAGGGGCTTGGATTCCAGAAAACGAGCGGTTTTGGCTTCATGCCGTGTCCCTGCCTCCAACTGGAGGTGTGACCGGGGCCAGGTTTCTCAACCACCCAGTGGCCCAGATTCCCCCTCTGTCCTGGGGACCTGGTGTCCTGGCTTAGTGTCCGCCCAGGACACAGGATTATCCGAAGGGTCCCCACGAATGTCGAAGATCCCTTTTGTTTTGCTGTTATCAGCATGGTGGGCAGGGTCATTTAGTCAACAGATGTTCACTGAGCACCTGTCAGGTGCCACATTTGGGCCCACGGAGATGCGTCAGGCGTGGCCCGCCCTTGAGAACTCCCTGCAGGAACACGCTCCGACCGTGTGCTCAAGTCTCGCTTCTCCTTGGCCCTGGGCCTGTGATCCAGGACTGTTTTCCTAACCCCATGGCACAGGTCCTCGTTCACTCCGGTGGCTGATGATGCCACGTCTTCCTCCGGCAGTTTCAAGACTGAAGACAGGGATGGCACATAGTCTCAGAACGAGGCTCTAACACGTCCCAACTGTCCTTCCCCTCGGCGGACAACGGGCCCCGTGGTCCACAGTCAACCGCCAGCCTGTCCTGCACCTTCCTAGGTGAGAGCAGGTGTCAGGCGGTGGCTGTCACCATTGCCACCCAGCCCCCAGCTTCCTGGGGCTTTTCCCTCTGTGCTCTGAAGACGTGGGAAGAGAAATATTTCCCTTGCAACGTGGAACCGAATTTCTAAACCAGGCTGCGTGGCGGCACCACATCCTCAAGCTGCTCGGTGTTTCCCGGCTGCTGCTCTGACACCGGAATTAAACTCTCGTTTCTGCCGCAGCTATTTTTTCTCGGGGCTCACAAAGGGAGTGCTGCAGGAAAGTTAGTTCTACACGAGAATTTAAAACATCTTAAACATCGTGCCCCTTGGTTATTGGAATGATCCTGTTTCCAGAGTGAGCCGCCTCACCCCCCAGCAGCCTTCCTTCTGCTCAGCAGCTCGCGGAGCGTGGCTGTTGTCACGCCGCGTGGCATCCCGGGCAGCTTGCTCCTGTGCCACCACGGATGTGTGTGGGGGACACACTGAGTGGGAAAAGCAGCCACCACTTGCCCAGGACCAGGGTGTTCTGGCCCTTCCTCCAGCGGGGAAGGGCGGCCCCGGTACAGGAAGACGCAGCCGCCCCAGGAAAGCAAACATCCTGTTACGCTGAATGAACCAGGTGTTCTGCTTTGCCAGGAAATAAAAACCAGACGTCTTTAAAACACAGCATGAAACAGAGGCAGGAACACGGAGTCTGGAAGTTTGGAATTGGGCGTAGTGGTGCCCGAATCAGGTGCTCGGCTTAATTAAGGGACGTCGCCTCTCTAAGCCCCAATTTCTTCATTCATAAAATTACGATAGGATTATTACGTGAGTTGGATCGCTGATGTGAAATACCTGGAACGAGGTAAGATAGGTTCTGCTCTTACGTTTTCTCATTGGGTGTTTAGTCTCCGTGGCTAGAAATGCCAGCGTGAGGGCGGCAGGTGCCGCATCAGGCGCACCTGCCTCGCACCTGCCTCTGTGCTGCGCCTCGCAGTTCAAACTGGCAAAGTGACGAATGTGCCCGCCGCCCTTCCCGTCCGAGCTGCGGCCTTTGCGGTGTGGCTGGGAGGCCACAAGCTGACCGCAGCACCGGGGCTTCCGAGCTTGTCTTCATCTCACACGTGGACAGAGGTTTGTTTCTCTCTGCTAAGCAGTATTCAACGCCACTAATTTTGAGTGCATGGGATGCTTATGTAGGAAAAAAGGAACTCACATGATCCACCTCTGTTTCCTTCACGGAATGTCCATTTTTGGGTATTTTTTCTTACAAATGAATCACCACTTCTCACAGCACAGAACAAGCTCTGAGTGCAGGTTCTGACGACAGAGCAAGGGACCGGCAAGCAGGTGCGGCTCTCCCGGCCCGGGTGGGGTCAGGCGCCTCCTGCGGGTCGAGGTCCTCTCCCCGCTTCGGTCCCCGGTTCACGCTGCGGGCGCCACCGGAGCGCACGTCTGTTCAGATTTACCCGCCACACGCAGGTTCCGTCTCTCACATTTCCGAGCCGACGGGGAGCAGCGCTGTAGATTTGGGGGACCACGCTGTGTCCACTCCCTCTGCAGAACTTATTTGAATCACTGCGGACGGACAGATCAATGTGCAGTAAATACCTACCGTGCCAGCGAAGGATCAGCGAGCGCCTCTCTCCCCCGCGGGCGGTCTCTGCCTCGGGAGTAGTCAGTGAAGTTGTGAAATGCCTTCGCATGTGCAAGATCACACACGCAAACACACCTACCAGATTGTTCTACCACGTAAGAGTGCTCCATCGAATCCAGCAGGAGTCCATGGTGAGCAGGAGGCCACCTTCTGCGTCCCTCGTCACCTCACCCAGCTCACCAAGCTCTCCTGACACGAGCCCAGACTGACATGCCTCAGTCCCGGTCACATTTCTTTAAATTCTAGGCAAATGTTTGCCCACCCTTCTTCTGGGGCATTTGTATTTTCTTAGTTTCTGACATCCTATAAATACTTTTATTAGGTAGATTAAGCATTCAGAATACTGCACACATCGTAAGTGTGCATTTTGATGAAGTTTCAGAAAGTGCGCGAATCTAAGTCCCCAGCAGCCAGATCCAGAAACAGCCATGACGGCGCCGCGGAGTCCCCTTCTGGGCAGCACGCCCCTCCCCCGAGGGCAGCCGGGCCTGTGACAGCGCAGCCCGAGCTTGCCGGGTTGGGACTGTCCCTAACCGTGCCGCACAGGTGTGCTCGCCTGCGTTGTCCCCTTGAAGCCAGAGCCGGCTGTGAGCCGTGTCCGTGTGCCCGGGCGCGGCTGCGACTCCTCCGTTTCAGTGGCCACTTGGTGTTCTATTGTCCCCGCTTCGTGGGGACGTCGGGGTTGCTTCAGTTTGGAGCAGCCGCCAGCAACGCCACAGTGGACGTTACGTCACGAGCACACGCGTGTTGCTGGACACAGGTGCACGCTTGTGTGGATCCTGTACTGGGAAGGGCATTGCTGTGCATTTCCGCTCGGGGGAATTGCCAGAGATTTCTAGAACGGCTGTGCCAACCCACGCTCCTGCCCGCGGGACGGGAGGGTTCCGGCTGTTCCATGTTTCTGCAAACGCTCCGTGTCGTCTACTGTTTTGATCTTCGCCATTTTGCTGAATATGTGCACAGCACTGTGTTTTTTCTTTTTTCTTTTTTTTTTCTTTTTTTTTTTTGAGACAGAGTCTCACTCTGTTGCCGGGGCTAGAGTGAGTGCTGTGGCGTCAGCCTAGCTCACAGCAACCTCAAACTCCTGGGCAATCCTTCTGCCTCAGCCTCCCAAGTAGCTGGGACTACAGGCATTCACCACTGTGCCCAGCTCATTTTTCCTACATATCTCTTAGTTGGCCAATTAATTTCTTTCTATTTATAGTAGAGATGGGGTCTCGCTCTTGCTCAGGCTGGTTTCGAACTCCTGACCTTGAGCAGTCCGCCCGCCTCGGCCTCCCAGAGTGCTAGGATTACAGGCGTGAGCCACCATGGCCGGCCACAGCACTGTGTTTTAAAGCAAGTTTATTGAAATACAATTCACACACTATAAAATGCATTCATTATAAGTGTGCAGTTTGATGAGTTTTGACAAATACATCCATTTCCATCACCT
>CAUYRT010038812.1:0-12836 GCA_963574885.1 Lepilemur ruficaudatus
TGTTTCTCATCTTCTGTCAATTTCTGCAAGAAAGATATGGCTTCAAGGCAAAGATGAAGTCCAAGTATAGTAAATAAAGCATGGCTTCAAGGTAAAGGTCTCAAAAATATGACCTTAAGACTCTTTCTTGAGACCACATACATTTTTTTTTTGAGACAGAGTCTCACTCTGTTGCCCAGGCTAAAGTGCCGTGGCATCAACCTAGCTCACAGCAACCTCATACTTCTGGGCTCAGGTGATCCTCCTGCCTCAGCCTCCCGAGTAGCTGGGACTACAGGCATGTGCCACCATGCCCAGCTAATTTATATATATAGAGAGAGAGATTTCTAGTTGTTCAGCTAATTTCTTTCTATTTTGTTTTGGTAGAGACGGGGTCTCACTCTTGCTCAGGCTGGTCTCTAACTCCTGAGCTCAAACAATCCACCCACCTTGGCCTCCCAGAGTGCTAGGATTACAGGCGTGAGCCACCACGCCTGGCCGAGACCTCATAAATTTTAAGGATGTACTTGCTAGCACTTTTAGGAATCTTAAAGGTGCATGACTTAGGCTGTTTCAATTAAGCAAAAAGGCTTCTAACAATCTTATTTTTCTACAACATGCTGACTCTAAGTTCAAGATTGGAAAGAGCCTATCTCAAAAATAAATATACATGTAATTTTGTCTAATGAATTGGATATAGAATTTGATACATAAGAAATCCAGAAAGTTTTTAAAGGAATTATATTATTTTGGACTGAAAGGAACAGAAATAGTGTGAAATGAAAAGAGACCTTTGAACATCCAAAGTTCTATAGGCAGGAAGCAGGCTAAGAAGACTACTCAGTTGCAAACGTGGACATTTATTATGGAAAAATTAAGATGACTCAGAAGGCAGATCCATGAGCCCATAGGGCAGAGCCAAGAGCAAATTTAAATTCCCTATGCTTGGATAATCATTACCACAGAGCTAAAATGGAGTCTGTGCAGAGCCGTTGCACCGAACAACAGGTACAGTGGGGATCCGGCAGCAGTTAAAGCCATGTTGAGTTCTCGGTTGCACTGTGCCTGATCTGCACGGGGCTGGGGAGGGTGTGCACTGATTTGCGGCTTCCCTGAGCCATACCCGGTGACTTGAAGCCAAGCACTTCTCCCCTGGAGCACAAAGGGATCTGAGCACGCGAACTGATGGAGGCGCAGCACGCTCTGACCTCTGAGAGGCTTTGGGCAACTGCTTCAGCAGGGCCTGAGTGGGGAGTGGAGAACTCCACAGTCCCTGGGCCACCAGAACTGATACCTGCCCACCGGACTTGGCATCTGCAGGGCCCCTGAGCCTGTAAAACAACCTGCCACTTGCTCGCCCAATTCCGCCCTCAAGGCCTCAACTTCCTCCTGTCTGCTTGGTCCTGATCCCGCCCTCCAGGTTGGATCAGACTCGCCATCGATTCTGATCAGCTGGGCCCTGCTTCTGGCTCTTCCTTGGCCCTGCTCAGAAACTCTGTTTCTGGCACCTCCTTGGCCCTGCTCAGACGCTCTGTTTCTGGCTCCTCCCCAGTCCCGGCTCTGAGGCTCTCACGTTGGAGCCTGAGACTCCACCTCTGGTGGGAGCCCGAGAACACCCACGAGGCCCAAGACACCATACCCAAGTCTCCAGCACAGCACCTGGACCCCAGGACCCCAAGACCCCACCCCAGAGCCTCCACCACCTTTGCAGGACTGGAAGAACTGCTCCAAAGTCCAACGCCCTGCCAGTTGCCCCCAGCCTCAAGCCTCCAGTACACTGCAACCCAGTTTGAGCTAAGACACACAGCCTGAGAACCCAACCGCATCCAGCTGCTGCTCTTACCTCTATGGGGAAACCCTGGGTAGACCAATCCCCACAAAACCAGCCTCAGTGAAGAGGGTCTCACCAGGCTCCCAACTCAAACATCCTACCAACACTCAACCCAAACAGCATTCAGCACAGGCTTGAGCAGAGGCAATCACAGGTGAACAGAACAAATCAGAACAGCTGCATTACAGGCTTCTAGTACACACACCCCTCCTCTGTCAAGGCAACATTCCAGAGTAGGGGGGAAGAGCGCCATCTAGTGACCTCCCCTTACTCTAACTAAGAAGGAGAGTTTCCAGCAAGGAGCAGGAGCCCTGCAAACCTGTATAAGCCCTGAGTTGAGAAAAGAGGTCTCAGATGAGAAGAAACCAGCAAAAGAACCCTGGCAACAAGAAAAATCAAAACAGATAAACACCCCCAAGGGATCACAATGGAACTACAGCAGTGAACTCCAACTACAAGACATTGTCAAAATGACTGAAATGGAATTCAGAATATGGATGGCAAATAAGATGAATAGAATTGAAGATAAAGTTGAAACCCAATAAAAAGAAACTCAAAAAATATTTCAAGAAATTAATGAAAAAGTCACTAAAGAACTAGATAAAATTAGGAAAGATATACCAGAACTTAAAGAAATGAAAGCGTCATTCGGGGATTTCTAAAATGCAGCAGAAATTTTCAACAACAGATTAAACCAAGGAGAAGAAAGAATCTGAGAGCTTGAAGACAAAGCTCCCAAGCTAACCCAATCATTTAAAGAGGCAGGGAAGAGAACAACAAAGGCAGAGCAATCACTTAGAGAGATATGGGACTATGTGAAGTGAACAAACATACAAATTATAGGTATCCCTGAGGGAAAAGAAGAAAGCGCTAAAAGCCTAGAAAATCTATTTGAGGGAATTATTGAGGAAAACTTCCCTGGTACAACCAGATATTCAGACATCCAGATACAAAATGGTCATCAAACTCTGAGAAGATTCATAGCTAATAGGACATCTCTAACACACATAGTCATCAACCTGGCCAAAGGAAAAATGAAAGAGAAAATTCTACAAGCAGCTAGATATAAGCAACACATGACCTACAAGGGAAAATCCATCAGGTTAACAGCAGATGTCTCAGTGAAAACCTTACAAGCCAGAAAAGAAGGAAGTGAGCCCCCATCTTCAATCTTCTTAAACAGAACAACTGCCACCCTAGAATTTTGTATCTTGCAAAACTAAACTTCTCCTGTCTACATTTTGCCTGCCCAATACAGGACTCTAGTCTCATTGTGGGTCAAAAGACCCTCATTCCAAAGAGGACCCTGTCCTGTACCCTGGAGGAAGAAATGCTGTACAGAGAGGCCAGGAAGAATCTGAACAGACAGGCCTTCCTGAGTTTAGAACATATGCTTTTTGTTCAATCACATTTCTACACAGTTGTCAATGATGCCTATGTAACGAAGCCTCCATAAAAACCCAAGAGGACTGGGTTTAGAGAGCTTCCAGATAGCTGAACAACGGGAGGTTCCTAGAGGGTGGCATGCCTTGGGAGGGTATGAATGTTCCATGCCCCTTACCTTGCCCCATACATCTCTTCAACTGTATCTTTTGTAATATTCTTTATAATAAACCAATAAATGTGTTTCCTTGAGTTCTGTGAACTGCTCTAGCAAATTAATTGGACCATAAAGAAGTTGTGAGAACCCCAGTTTCTTAATCGGTCAGAAGTTCTCTAGGTCCACACTTGTGACTGGTGGTGGGAGGAGGGCAGTCTTGGGAACTGAGCCCTCTCCCTGTGGAATCTGATGCTATCTCCAGGTAGATAGTATAAGGATTGAATTAGAGGACTCCCAGCTGGTTTCCGCTGCTTGTTGTATGGGAAAATAAACCCCTGCATTTGGTCACAGAATAATTCTTCTGTGTTGAGGATTGTTGTACTACAAGAGCAGAAGAAAAATACAGTTTGAGAGTCTTCCCCAAATAGCCTGGGTTTAAACCCAAATCTACCATTTACTAACATTAGGCAAGTTATTTGACTTCTCTCTGCCTCCATCAACCAATCTGTACAATGAGAGTGATAAAACTATCCATCTCAAGGACCACTGTGAGTACAAATGAATTAATACTAAGAACAGTGCCTTACATACAGTATGTACTCTGTAAATATTTCTCTTTTTTTTTTTTACCAATGACATGAAGAAGGAAGTAGTAAACTATAAAATCTTTAGTTCTACAGGTGACACAAAGCAATGAAAATACATACCAGAATACAATGAAAAGATAAGATCATGAAGATACATTATAAGATATCTTTGTGGGTGTATAAGAGAGAAAGAGTATAAAGTGGAAGGTAAATTTAATGTGTGATAGATAGAATAAAAAACAAACTTTATTTTTAAGTTAATTGACTCAAAACAAATGGTTACAGTCAAGGAAAGGAACCCTGGCTAACTTTTAAATTGAAAAAGCCTTTTTAAATACGATCTCACTTAAGTGTCATCATAAACCTATGAGTTCTATTGCCACCTTTGAAGAAACCAAATTTCAGAGAGGTTAGGGGACTTGGTAAGATAGCACAGTAAGTGAGTTAATGCTATTGGGACCAGAATCTCTGTATTTTAACTGAAAATTTTGTGCTATACTATACTGCTTTTCATTTTAGACTCTTGTTATAACACCAAGAATGTGATATTTGGGGAAATAGACAAATCTATGTTGGGCACAATCTACTCCAGGAATTGGCAAACTATAGCCATTGAGTCAAATATGGCCTGTGTCCTGTTTTTGTAAATAAAGTTTTATTGAAACTCAAAAAAAAAAAAATTTCCCACAAAGAGAAGTTTGGGACCAAATGCCTTACAAATAAATTCTACCAAATGTTTTGTTTGTTTGTTTTAATCAGACAGGGTCTCACTCTGTTGCCTAGGCTAGAGTGAAGTGGCATCACCATAGCTCACTACAAATAAGTGTTTTTTGAGGATGTGGAGAAATTAGAACCCTTGTGCAATGCTGGTGGGATTATAAAATGATGCAGCCATTATAGGAAATGATATGGAGGTTCATCAACAACTTAAAAATAGAATCTCCATATGATCCAAAAACCTTACTTCTGGGTATATATCCAAAAGAATTAAAAGGAGGGTCTCAAAGAGATATTTGCACACCCATGTTCATAGCAGCATTCCTCACAATTGCAAGAGGTAGAAGCAACCCAGATGGTCACTGATGGATTAATGGATAAGGCAAATATGGTCTATACATACAGTGGAATATTATTCAGCCTTAAAAAGGAAAGAAATCTTGACATCATGTATGTTAGTCTGTTATGCACCAAGGTTCTGTTGTAAACTACCATGCTAGCTTTTCTCAAGTGTGATTTCTGTGTAGAATAACTATCCCTCTCTCTCTCTCTTTTTTTTTTTTTTTTGAGACAGAGTCTTACTCTGTTGCCTGAGCTAGAGTGCTGTGGTGTCAGCTTAGCTCACAGCACCCTCAAACTCCTGGGCTCAAGTGATTCTCCTGCCTCAGCCTCCTGAGTAGCTGGGACTACAGGCGTGTGCCACCATGCCCAGCTAATTTATATATATATATGTATATATATATATATACATACATATATTTTAGTTGTCCAATTAATTTCTTTCTATTTTTAGTAGAGACAGGGTCTTGCTCTTGCCCAGGCTGGTTTCAAACTCCTGACCTTGAGCGATCCTCCTGCCTCGGCCTCCCAGAGTGCTAGGATTACAGGCGTCAGCCACCGCGCCCGGCCCCCCTCTCTCTTTTCCTGGGATATTCTTGACACCTGTTGCCTGGTGCAGCTTTTCATATTGCCTGCTTTGACTCTCCCAATTTAGACAATTTGGTCACTTTATCCATGAATCGCTGTGGCAGAACTGCCCAGGAAACAAAAGTGCAGATTCCTAGGCCCCCACTCCAGATGGGATTGAGCTCTTTGAGAGCTGGACCAAGAATCCTATTTTTGTAAACTCCCAGGGGATTCTCAGGGCCTCCTAAATTGATAAACCATTTGTCTATGCTGTACTGCTTTCACCAGAGTCCCAGCCAGGTCCTGGTGAGGTCTCAGTACCCCTGCCAGATGTGAGGGATGCTCCCAGACAGGTACTCTCTCCAGAGGCTTGGAGAATGTGAGTGATCTCATGCTGGCCCTCCTGCCAGGACAAACCTCCCTGAGAACCCTCCCCTTCACATTTTACCTCCTTCCATTCCCCCCAGACAGACTGCTCCAATTAGGCCTTCTCGTCTGTCTGTCCTAACATACCACACTAATTCAAGCAACCTATGGGGGAAGGTGCTATGATTCTCAACCAGAGTTTCCTAAGCTCCAGAGTGGTTCAGGCAGTCTCTGCCTCCTGGGCGCATGCCCTTTGCAATAGCCCTGCCACACAGATGTTCCATGTTTGCTTTTTCAGACCAGTAACAGGGAGCACCCTCGCGAAGGTTATCTCTCTTTGCCAGGAAGTTCTTGGCCACACTGAACAAAAGCCTGCTCCCAGTGTGGGCCTGAGCAGGCTAAGGGCAGAATTGTCTGTTTCCTCCTGTGAGTCGGACCGAATGCTCTCTCGGTAACACCTCTGCACAGTGTGGACCCCGCTCTCCTCCTGGGCTGCCGCTGGGCCACACCTCATCCTGTCACGGTGAGAGGCCGACTTGTCATTGTTTGCCTTTTGTGAAGAGAAGGGAGTATAATGATAAGGTTGTCATTTTGTATTGTTGTCTTGTTGTGAGTTTGTTTTGAATTTCATGTTCAAATAGGTTCATGAAGCCTGAGCAACATAGCGAGACCCTGTCTCTACAAAAGTTATAAAGATTAACTGGGCGGGATGGCCCGCGCCTGTAGTCACAGCGGGAGGATCACTTGAATCCAGGTGTTTGAGGTTTCAGTGAGTTCTGATGATGCCACTGCACTCTAGCCTGAGTAACAGAGCAAGATCCTGTCTCAAAAACAAAATGAAACAGAAAAGAAAAGAAAAAGCCATCCTTGTGAAGTCATCTGGGACCCTCATTTTGCCTTGGAGCACCTTTAACATCCCTCCCAGTGTTCATCACCTTGAAATGTGATGAGCTTGTCATCACACTCCTATCACTTATAAATCTGGAGCCACTCAGGAAACCCAACTGTTAAGCACAATGCCTCTCTACTGCCTGTGTGGCCTTGACCAGGCCTCCAACCTCTTGGTTTTTTTGAGTCCTTAGTTGGAAAAATGTGAGGGTTCTATGAATTTACATTTGGGGCAGAACAAAGTTGAATAGAGCTTTTCTGTGATTTTATTCTCCCCAGCAGGAATGTCTGCCCTCTCCATGTGTCCAGATCTCACTTGCCCTTCAGGCACAGCTACAAGGAACCTGCCCTGATCCCCTAGTCCATCTAAATCTCTGCCTCTCCAACTGTTGAATGCTTAGGGTCAGGGCCGTGCCACCTAGATGCCTCTTAGCCTAATCTTGCCTCTCTGGCCAATGTCAGAATTTGAGTGTCTCTTGCCCTCCTGGGGTCACTGGGGCTGTCTGTGCCAGCCGCAAGTGTGCTCCACAGGGAGTGGCTACTTGACTAGGGCGTGGGTGCACAGGCTCAGATGTGAGGGCCCAGGCAGGGTTCCTCTCTGCCTCTGCCCTACTCTCCTCCACGGAACTCCAAGGGCCTGAAACCTGCCACTCACAGATTGCTTATGTGACCTCACCGGGCAGTGGTGACCTCACAGGCCTTCTCAGGTTCCATGGCAGGGTAACTACGGAAACGTGGTACCCCTGGGGAAACTACCATTTCTCTTCGAGATACCAATCTGTTTGGTTGCCTGAGAGAGAATGACTGACCGGATCTTGTACATTAACTCTAACTTGTCCTCTGTCCCCTGGCAGGGCTGCACGGCAGGTAGGACAAGTGTGGGCATCTGGACAGGAGGCACTGGTGTGCACACAACCTCACCTGGCTGCCACTTTTGGGTTTTCCCAGCCCTCCAAAACTTCCCTAGCCACATGTACTACCAGTGGCCTGGGGCCCCCTCAGGGACCCGCAGTGTTTCTGCTCACTGCTGAGGGCAAGCGAAATGTGAACTCTGAGCAAGTGTTCCTAAAGGTTCTCATCATTTCAAATTTAGCCTTCCCTTTTGAGCACAAGATGCTTCCAGTCAGACCCTTTCCTCATTGGCCTCTTAGCAAAAGCCAAATGTGGTTTTGTGGCCAAGTGACAAATGAAGCAGTTTGAGGCAGAGCTGTCGAGGGACACTCATCAAGCTGCCCTTGGACCCAGACACCTTTGCTGCGCTATCCTGAAGACACATATGAGGGGCCCTTCAGACACATCCCAGTCTGAGTCCCGGGGACAAGGATGATGATGTAACTTAGCTGGGAAGAAGGGAGAGCCAAGGGGAGTGACTCAGTGCTACTGAGACTGGAGGCCTGAGGAAGTGGTGTCCCAGGAGGTTGGGTAGATGTAACAAGGTTTCTTGAGACTAGACATGGTACCCAGAGTCTGGCTGTCACCTTCTTGGTCACTCTGCCTCAGCATTTGGCCTTCAGAGAGTGTTAGAAAATCTAGAGAAAAGTATCCGAGGGCTGAAGTTCAGCGTGGGGGAAACAGGCTATAGGAATGAGGCCCAAGAGGAGCTGCCTCTTGGGAGGGGTTCTTACCTGATTTATGTTAGACCATCGATCCAAAACATGAAAACCACTTCCATGAAATCCTCAGAAGTGACACCTTAGGAATGTTTCCTCGGTTGTGGAAGGGAGAGACCGAGGGGTCCCGGACTGCTATTATTTTGAGGTTCCACTGTTCTCTCCGGGAATGGGGAGGACATCCTGGTCTGCTGCTGCCACAGGCTCCAGGGAATTGCTTTTGCAGCCAGCATCCGTCTCTAGGATAGGGGTGACAGACTAAGGCTGTGTTTGGGATGCCAAGCAGATGAGAGGGCTTCAGCCAGGTGCAGGAAGAGCTATGAGGGGACAAACTGACGGCACAGTGTACACAGCAAACGTGACTGATCAGTTCTGCTTTCCTTTCCAGCACCACTGCCTCCCTCTTGTCCACCTCTACATACCTACTACCACCTCTTCTACCGAGGGTATGGAGAAACCCAGGTGAGCTGGCATGGGGAGACGTACTGCCTGGGTGGCAGCTACCGACTCTTCGGAGATGCTCCTTTGCCCACACCAGCAAGGGCCGAAGCAGAGAAAACAGCCCCTAGACCCCCCAGCCCACCTCCCGAGAAACGCCGGGCTCTCAAGAGACGCCGGGTTGTGGAGGAGGGAGAGATAGACCTAGGTTGCCCTAGCCCCAAAATTCGGCGTGTGCTCTTTGAGGATGCTCCTTTGGCCACACCAGCAAAGTCCGAAGCAGAGAAAACACCTCCTAGACCCCCCAGTCCGCCTCCTGAGAAACGCCGGGCTCTCAAGAGACGCCGGGTTATGGAGGAGGGAGAGATAGACCTAGGTTGCCCTAGCCCCAAAATTCGGCGTGTGCAGCATCGTCCCAGCAGGCTGGCCCGCAAGAAGTTTGCTCGCCGAGCCGCTCTACGGAAGAGGCGAATGCTGAGCTCCCTGAAGCGCCTAAGGCCTCTTCTGCAGTGATCTCCACATTCCACCACTGGAGATACAAGCTCAGCCAGCTCCCTAAGCCCTCCTGAGCCTGGAGCCCCTTTCCATCCTAACTGGCTCTGCACGAGGAGCCTCAGCACCTGAGGCTGCTTTGAACATTCAGGGCCAAAGCTGACCTGGAAGAACAAATAATGGTCCTCTACTCAATCCTCTCGAGTTCCTCCTGGGGCAGAGAAGGAAGTCTGCACCCTGCTAGCCGAGGACTCAGGTGCAGGGAGAGGGTGCAGAGCGGCCCAGCAGGGGCCGGTCCACCAGATGAGCTCCTGCTCTGAGTCACTGCCAGCAACCGCCAGCAACCACCAGCACAGAGCAAGAGGGATCAGACTTCCTGAAACTGGAAGGAGAAACTGGGGCTACCCACAGCAGGAGGGAGCCTCCTGCCTGGGCTCTCAGGAGACAGAATAGAGAGACCCAGGGAGACCTGCTGCCTGGAGCAGGAACAATATGGAGAAAGTCAAGCAACACCCTAAGGCTCACAGGCTCCTCTATTCCCAGCCCTTTATGGCCCCACTGGGGTCCCTACTGCTCAATAAAATGATTTTCTCTAACAGCGTTTGACTTGCAATTCAGCTTTCGTCCAAGACCAAGCCCCAAACATCCCTGTTCCCTTGAAGTACATTCCTGCATGGAAAACCTGGTCCTGTTAAGACCTTCTGCCTTCAAAGACAACCCTTGGGTGCAGCTTCTGTGTGATTCCTGCAATGACAGCAGAACCCGGATAGATTCTTTAAGAAATGCAGAGCCTAGGCTGGGCGTGGTGGCTAACGCCTGTAATCCTAGCACTCTGGGAGGCCGAGGCGGGCGGATTGCTCAAGGTTAGGAGTTCGAAACCAAACTGAGCAAGAGCGAGACCCCGTCTCTACTAAAAATAGAAAGAAATTAATTGGACAACTAAAAATATATATAAAAAATTAGCCGGGCATGGTGGCACATGCCTGTAGTCTGAGCTGCTCGGGAGGCTGAAGCAGGAGGATCGCTTGAGCCCAGGAGTTTGAGGTTGCTGTGAGCTAGGCTGACACCACAGCACTTTAGCCCGGGCAACAGAGCGAGACTCTGTCTCAAAAAAAAAAAAGAAATGCAGAGCCTGATGAGTGCTTCCCTCTGTGTGTGTGTGTGTGTGTGTGTGTGTGTGTGTGAGGAGAGGAGGGGCAAGACTAAGAATCTGCTGTTCCATCTATCAACCACTCATCCATCTATCCGTTGAAGTCTCTATGAGTGCCTGGTACATACCAGCCTCTGTGCTAGTTGCTTGGGACGTATTAGTGAATGAGATGATCCTATAACCAGCTCCATAAGCAAGAAAACACTTTTTAATAATTTTTTTTTGTAGTTCTGTTATGTTCCCAGGCCCATAACAGTTGCCGACCAGAACTTTGTAACTTCCTGTTGCGCTGATGCATTCCTTTTGAGTTTCTTTCCCAGAAACAGCAGAGCCTCCTTGCAGCCGCGAGACAGCCACAAAGCCTTACACCACCCATTTGTCCAGAGAAGACAAGTAATACTCCACCACCAGTTGTGCCCAACGACCCACTAAGCCTGCACACAAAGCTGAAAGAAAGACCAATATTAACCCCAAGCTCATTAAAATACTAAAAACCCCACCCCACCCCCACCATTTTTTGATCATGGTTCGTATGTTCTAGTATGATTTCTCACTGTGCTTGCGTGTCCTGCACTCCACCCCAAATATATAATGATGCCAACTCCCCCCATGCATTATTCATTTTGCCTCCAGAAAAAAATCCTGATCATGTTGGTCAGGGAGGTGGATTTGAGGCAGTTCATACCTCCCCCTCCCAAGTGACACGACCACTGAAATAAATCCTTTATTCCTTGACGATCCTTGTTGTCTCAGTACTTGGCTTTCTGTGCTGGGAGCAACACTGAACCCTCCCGTGGGTTCATTAATGATCCAAGCTCCTCTCCTTAGACCACCACAAACTAAAGGAAGAGACAAACAAGTAAACAATATACTTTCAGGTAATTATAATTGCTATAAAGAAAAATAAAACAGGATAAGAGGATACAGTGATGAGGACCATTATGTTACACGAGGTGGTCAGGGAAGGCTTCTCTGAGGAGGTGATATTTCAGCAGAGATACAAGTGGAGGAGTCATGGGAGGAACCGGAGGGAGAACATTCCTGGAGGAAACAGCAGGTATAAAGGCCCTGAGGCAGGAATGAGACTGACCTGTTCTAGGACCAGCAGAAAGGCTAAAGTGGCCAGGGAGGAAAGATGGAGAAGGCTGAGGAGTGTGGATCTGTTTGCAGTGAGATGGGAAGTCATGGGAGCATTTGAACAAGACAAGAGAGTGATCTGATGTAGTTGCTGAAAAGATCAATCATGACTACTGTGTGGCGTGGCAGCGAGGTGCTGGCTGTTACCAGTGGAATGTCTCGCTCACCAGTTAAGGGGACAGTTGGTCCTGGGGAGTGGGGGTGGGGGAGGGGTCAGCAGAGAAGAAACAGCACAGGGTTTGAGCCTGTGTCCCAGGCCCACCCACACCAGCAGCCCAGAAAGAAGGTGGCTCTGTCAGCTACTCATAGCCCCAGGCCCCAGGTGAAGCCACCCACTGTGTGGTCAGCACAGCTGTCCTTAGGGGGCCACAGCAGCAAGACTGTAACTTCTCTCCCTGATATGCACACCCGCAAGGCCAGGAAAGGTCCTGATAACTTCAGTCCTTTCCCTAACCTGGGTTCCAGGAAGGAGGCACAGGCCCGGGGGTTCCCAGGGTGTCCCCACTGGGAGTCTGCACTAACCTGCCAGTTTCTCTCTGATACTTGGTGTGACTCAGGAAGATCTGTGGTTACTGGAGGGGTCACATAGGGTGGCAATTCCCACACATGAGACACACAGCCTCACCTGGGCTCTCAGGAAAGATCAATCCCCAGCACTTGCACCAGCCCCTATAAATTTTTAGGGAGGAGCCTGGAAATCAAATTTAAAAGCTTCCCACAACTACCAGTTTATAGGACAAAGTAAGATTTTAAATGATATGATGGGATACAATCAGAAAACTCCACAACATGGATAACTCTAAATGACAAGGACCTGATGTTTTCAACAAATAAATTACAAATAAAAAAAAAAGGACCCTACACATTAGGCCCTAACAACCACTACAACATGGGAGGTCTTATCTACATTATGATGCCAACAAATCAGTTATGAAAGAATTTGGCAATCAGGGAAATTTGAACCTGATAATTTAAGATATTAAAAGAGTACTGTCGGCCTGGCGCGGGGGCTCACGCCTATAATCCTAGCACTCTGGGAGGCTGAGGCGGGCGAATCGCTCAAGATCAGGAGTTCGAAACCAGCCTGAGCAAGAGTGAGACCCCCATCTCTACTAATAATAAAAAGAAATTAATTGGCCAACTAAAAATATATAGAAAATATTAGCCAGGCGTGGTGGCGCATTCCTGTAGTCCC